>JAFVLL020003467.1:135068-262755 GCA_021397915.2 Tor tambroides | reverse complement strand
CCGTCAGAATGAGAGTCCAAACAGCTGATAAAAACATCTCAATAATCCACAAGTAATCCACACCACTCCAGTCCATCAGTTAATGTCTTGTGAAGTGAAAAGCTGTGTTTGTCCATCATTAAGACATTTTAACTTAAAAAAAAAATCCTTCTCCTGCCTCTCACTTCAAAATCCACTCACATGTTTGTTTAGAGCTGTTTTGGACTGTTTTGACTTGTAAACGGTGCTTGGTCTGTGCATATTTCTCTCTTGATTCAGAAGAGACAACATTTTTCAATAGTGAAAGCAATATTATGGACCGTGGACTGATATTTTGGCCAGAAGTGATTGTTTGAAGTTAAAAATGTCTCAAACATGCCACTTTTGACTTCACTTTAAAGATGTTAACTGATGGACTGGAGTGGTGTGGATTACTTGTGGATTATTGTGATGTTTTTCTCAGCTGTTTGGACTCTCATTCTGACGGCACCCATTCACTGCAGAGCATCCATTGCTGAGACACATTTCTCCAAATCTGATGAAGAAAGAAACTCATCTACGTCTTGGATGGCGTGATGGTGAGACAAATTTCCATTTTGGGGTGAACTATTCCTTTAAAAGAATGAGATGGATAAACAAAAAACACAACAATATTCAGACACAAACATTACACTAATGAAGGAGTGTAACTTGTAAGTAATGAACAAACACATTCATCACCACATACAGGCTCTGCTGAAATGTTTGGCTTGATTAATGAGAACACTGCGATCCAAGAAGATGTTTTAATTCCTGATATCACAGCAAGCGCTAAACAAGATATTCTTTTGAAAATACAAATGCTGCAAAACTAGATAATGCAGCTTATGCAGATACTAAATTACTATTTACAGTCAAAAAGCTCAACCATAAATCTCTACCATATTCTGGTCTCTATATACTGTTTGCTAGGTAAGATAACAAAGGTGAATTTTTAACTAATAGAAATCACCATGCTCCTCCACTTAATTGATTACATTAGGAATTGCAAGCATTTTTTTGTACTACAAGGTTTCTGAAATGTTATGTTTAAATATGCAAATGAGGAATTATCTAATTAAATATGCACTAATTTGCATACATTTCCAGAGCAGAAATCTGAACATTGAATAAAGCCAGATTCAAAAAGCTTGTTTCATTTTGTTGACATTTTAGAATGAAGAGAGGAGAATAAATGTCTTTAGGATTTTAGGATAAAAAACTGTAAAGTTTGTTGTACATAAATGCTGCTGAAATGCGTTTTCTCATTCTGAGAAAACTGCCTTTAAAGCTATGCATTATAATTGAAATCTACAGACACAAATAGATAAAGTGCAATACACTTAAAAGTGTATATTGGATGTTTTCTTTCCACTAGTGTGAAACAGCATGTTATGAAAAGCCAAAGAGGGCAAAATCTCAAAATTGACCAGTGCATGAAAAACAATGTTTTTTTGTCTGAAGTGCCTTAGAAAACAACACTAAATACACCTCTTGAATACTCTATGTAAATGCAAATAGCAATGATCGCATGTGAGTAGGTTTGCGTATAAGGACAGTGCAATAAAACTGAGTATTTTGACTCTGTTGTCAGTCAAACAAACACTATCAACTCGACTGCTGCTCTGCTATGTGGAAAAACTGTCAGTAAATGAAATAAAACAAAGGGTTTCTTTTCATCAGTGACTAGGAATGAAAACTCTGCAGTTTATGTGCATTGGTACCTTGTGACAAATGCTGCTCGTTTTCAGTTGCCTGTGGCACAAAAGCCACATCATTCAAACCTCCTGCATTCTCAGCAATACAACACACAGATTTCATCCAGAAGAGCGGGAGCTGAAGACTGAGGGTGCTGCAGATGAGTCGATGGATAAGAATGCAGGACAGTTCTGGGAAACACAGGTCAAAAGTGTGAAAACACTCCTTCAAAGACATTACACATAATGACATACTATTTATCTGTGATCTTCTGGTGTCTAGATATTGCATGGCTCACGTTCCTCCATTGTTTTAGCTGATTTGTCAGTTGTGAGAGAGCTGTTTTAAAAGAACAAACCCGCTGAATGAATATGTATTTAATTACAAAAGTCCACCTTCAGCTTGTGGTTCACGTGTCTTTTTGCTGTGAAAGTCTTTACTGATTTTTATAAAGTAAACATAAGAATAACTTTTATATTGTTAGTAATATTTCAAGATGAGCACTTACCATACTGAAACAGCTTAGGTTTGCTTGATTATCCAGACATCATTTTTTATCATGTAAAAATGTGTGTATCAAATATGATCATCAGGCTTTTGAGGAACATTTATTTGTTCATCTCTCAATCATCATTGTATTGCATTGCATTATATGTTTTGATCATTAAACTAAGCATTTAAATATCATCTTGCTAAGACATTATTGGAGATATAGAGTGACTGCTGATATTTATATAATTTTATGCAAGTAGACTGCTATACTGTTATAAAGATCTCATTGATTTACATGACAAGCATCAGAATTTCATCTTTTTGGCCATATAAACATCAGCATCTGCACCAAATTTCATATATTTTCATATTTGCCCAGTTTGTGCCTCTGAATAAAGATGTTTTTCATTCATCTTCTCACTATATTATTCTATATGAGCCATAAAAGCCTGATGTATCAAATATGATGCTAAACAAAAACACAGCTTCAAACTTTTATTATTATTATTATTATTATAATGACCTTTTTGAACCCTCTCCTGACCTTCACAATTAAATAATTTTTCTGCTACTGCTGTTTAAAACAACTAAATGTAAGCAAAATCTTTGCATTTAGAATGAGAAACAGCACTTGCATGTTGCAGGTTTGCTTTTGGATCCAATATATAGTAGTTCACACTGCTCAACAGTAAAGTCGCATCACATTGTGACAGATTCATAAATCACTCAGTGTCGCTTAAACGGTTCAGATCAGACTGAAATCATCAGGGATCTTGTTTAAAATAATCTTGAGCTGCTGGTTTTTCCTCGGAAGGATCTGGAGAGACACACAGAGAAAATGCAAACCACATTTTACTCTTTCGGTCAAAATCATTACAGTACTGTAACATTTCAAACAAATAATGACTGGTCCTCAGTGGCTAGACAAACACATCACATCTGGTTAAGCGTATCTATGACAAACAAGAAGGCTGAGTGATGTTAACCTTTGACCTTTTCTCACACAAGTTTAATGTAATCACTGGATCTGAAGGATTGTGTCATCTGTCACCATCACTCGCTCTCATCTGTCAGTGACGGATGCAGCACAGTCCGTCTCTCAGTCCTCGCTCAGCCGTGGAGGAGAATCTGTATGTGTGAGAGCAACTTTATTGCTTAAAATCCAATAAATCTTTCCAGAGGCTCCAAAAAGAGCTTTTTTTTTTTATTATTGTACTTCCATATAATTCCCAAGGCGAAACAAAAACAAGATGAAGAAATAACTCTTCCTAATGCATTGACAAAATCACTGGCCGCAGATACGAATATGTTTCATTCCAGTAAGAGGAAGATTTGTGTCAGAGTATGGAAATGAAAAGTCGTCCTGTGTGCTGTCAAAAACAAAAAAGATGGAGATTAAAAAACAGAAAGCGCTATGGAGAACATGAAGGGATGAAACATAGATCATCTGCATTTGGCTCATCTTCACTGGAGGGAAATGCCTTTCACAGATGAATTATTTCCCAAATCACTTTAAATTAAAAGCAGCTTGTAGTTTGACAAGTTACAGTTGAAGCAAGTAGTCAGCTTCATTACGTTACGAACAAAAAGTAGCAAACAACATACCAAAACACCCCAACAACCGCATAGCAACACCCTACCAACCACACAGCACACCCTAGACAACTCCCTAGCAACCACACTGAGCACCCCAGCAACTGTATACAGTAGCAACACCCTAGCAAAGCAGTTGAAGAAAATATTTGGCTTCATTACAGGTTACTAACAAAAAGTAGCAAACAGCATCCCAGGACACCTTAGTAACTCCCTAACAATGACTAAGAACACCCTAGGAACTTCCTAGTAACCACCCAATACAGCAACTGCATAGCAACACCCTAATAAAGTAGTTTTAGTAAGCTTTACTACAAGTTACTAACAAAACTTAGCAAACAACATCCCAGGTCTGCCTAGCAACTACCCATTACACCCTAGTGACTGCATAGCAATACCATAGCAACTGCATAGCAATGCCCTAGCAACCTAGAACACTACAGCAACTGCACAGCAACACCCTGGAAAAGCTACAGATTAAGTAGTCAGCTTCACTACAAGTAGTAGCAAACAACATTCCAGGACACCCTAGCAACCACCCAGAACACCACAGTAAGGGTGCAATGACCTGGAACACCCTACCAACTGCATAGCAACACCCTAGCAACTACCCAGAACGCTACAGCAACCGCATAGCAACACCTTAGCAAAGCACTTAAAGTAGTCATCATTCATAAAAGTAACTTGTAGCAAACAACATTTCAGGACACCCTAGCAACTGCATAGAAACACTCTAGCAACCACCCAGAACACTATAGCAACCGCATAGCAACACCCAGAATACCCTAGCAAAGCAGTTGAAGTAAGTAGTCAACTTCACTATAAGTTACTAACAAATCATTGCAAACAACATTCCAGGAATCCTAGCAACCACCCAGAACACCCTAGTGACCACACAGCAATACCCTAGCAATGACCCAACCACCCAGAAAAGCCTATTATCTGCCTAGCAACACCCTAACAAACCAGTTGAAGTAAGTAGTCAGCTTCACTAACAAAACATTGCAAACAACATTCCAGGAATCCTAGCCCAGAACACCCTAGTGACCACATCCTAGCATGATCCGGTACACTCTAGAAACTGCATAGCAACACCCTAGCAACCACCCAGAACACTATAACAACCGCATAGCAACACCCTAGCAAAAGAGTTAAAGTAGTCATCTTCACTAAAAGTTACTAAAAAGTAGCAAACAACATTTCAGGACACCCTAGCAACTGCATAGCAATGTTCTAGCAACCACCTAGCTACCACCCAGAATACCCTATCATCTGCCTAGCAACACCTTAGGAACCACTCAGAACGCTATAGCAACTGCATAGTAATACCCTAACAAAACAGTTAAAATAACCATTTTCACTACAAGTTACTACACTACATTCCAGGACACCCTAGTAATTGCAACACCCTAGCAACCACACAGAACGCCTAAGCAGCTGCATAGCAACACCCTAGCAACTACCAGAACTTCCTAGCAGCTGCATCAAATCTTTCCGTCTTCAAATTTTGACCTTTAAACTAGGCTTTCTCAAGTTCATCTTGACAAGTTTATCTAGTTTACACTGCTCTGTTTGTAATATTTCTGCTGCATTTTCAACATGTTTTTTGCTGTACATTAATGAACGCCGCTGTACAGTATATGTTTGTGCAGCAGCACATGTTTTCACTCATTTGATCCAGTTGTTTTGCACTAAACGTTCCATCTGGGATCAATAAAGCTCCTGTCTAATGGACTCGCGCCAGAAACATGTTTTGGTGACGACAGATGTTTGCAAATGTTTCCACCATTATAATCAAATCAATTAGTCACACTGAAATGGACACAGAAAGACCAAAATATCCCATATATACTCATGCATGTAAACACACCTCAGTGTAACAGAGAAGACAAACTCCTGCAAAAATGACAGATGGTAAATCTGTAAACTTTCTTGCTAGCAGTCATTATTCTGCAGAAATAACTTGGTTATAACAGCATGTGGCTGGTGTTAAGGGTGTTAAGGGCACACGTGAACGGGAAGCACAGCCTGTCATGTGTGCTGACAGCAGGATGCCAATCAGCTGACAGAACCCAAAATCATACATCATCCTTACACACATCACATCCTGCTATCTCTCCAGCCACTGACCCAGAATAGCTCATTAGCCAATCAGATCGGGGCTATTTTTCCCACTGACCAGGACCAACGGTTAGACTGAGTAATTGGACGGGTCATTCTCAGGAAACGCTCCCAATTGAGGCCTGTGTGTGTCCGCGTGACTTGCTACTGTTATTATCAGGACAGTAGATGTAGTGACATTATTTAAAGTTGTTGTTTTTTTGCTTTTGTCCATGCATTGGAACTTAACGGACTCCAGTGTTGTTTATTTGTTTTGTTTTCTCCAGGAGAAAGAAAGAAAGTCATACTAATTTGGAACGGCATGAGAGTTAATGAAGACAGAATTTTAATTTTTGGGTGAACTAACTTTTTAATTCAGTTTAGTGTGTGTAATACAAAGATATTTCAGAGCAAAATAATATTATTTATAAAAGTATTGGATATCATCAGAATATCAGCCAGTTATAAACTAATTCACCAAAAAGATCTTTTACTGAAATGAAATAATCAAGCTTTAAATGTGTACGTTTAATTTAATATTTCATATTTCAATTAATATTTAAACATTTAATTTAATTAATTATTGAATATTTAATTTGAATTAAAGACATTTTGTTTAAAAATTCAGTTTGGGACTTCAGCACGTGTATCGCGAATCATTTGATTTAGATTTACCCCCCCGGTTATAAAAAAAAAAAAAAAGGTGGGCTCCCCCAAAGTCCACGGTATAGTTCAAACACAGAGTTGTGTGTTCCACGTTTATTGTCAAGTGTTCATGAGATGGATTGCCTGAGGGAAGAAACTGTTCCTGTGCCTGGCCGTTCTGGTGCTCAGTGCTCTGTAGTGTTGACCAGATGGCAACAGTTCGAAGAGGGAGTGTGCTGTTTGTGAGGGGTCCAGAGTGATTTTGCCAGCCGTTTTGCTCACTCCGGATGAGTACAGTTCATAGAGAGTGGGAAGTGTTGTACCAATGATTC
Source organism: Tor tambroides (assembly GCA_021397915.2). Taxonomy (NCBI): domain Eukaryota; kingdom Metazoa; phylum Chordata; class Actinopteri; order Cypriniformes; family Cyprinidae; genus Tor; species Tor tambroides. Next base: position 255,898 of record JAFVLL020003467.1, on the reverse strand, counting down.
GCTCAGCAGTCCGGACTATCCAATGTAGTCTTCTGAGGTCAGATTTGGTAGCTGAGCTGAACCAGACAGTTTTTTATTATTTTATTATTTTATTTATTTAACCAGGAAGGTCCCATTGAGATACAATATCTCTTCTACCAGGGAGTCCTGGTCAAGATAGGCAGCAAAGGACACATTTACAAAGAAATAGACATCACCAGACAATAGACAAAAAAAACACACAAAAAAAAAAACAAAACAAAAAAAACAAAACAATGCAAATCCTAATCAGTTATTAAAACATGTACACTGTTCTTTATAAACAGACTTTAAAACATTTTTAAACATAGCAAGAGATGGTATAGACTTCATATGTAATATACCTTGTAACTCATTCCACACATATGGAGCATAATTAGAAAAAGCAGAACGACCTATCTCTGTATGAAAGAACGGCATCTTAAGTAAAAGTTTATCTGTTGATCTGGTATTATAAATATTTGTACAGTACATCAACAACCTGGATATATACTGTGGTAATTTACCCGCTAAAGCTTTTAAGATAAAAATCAACATATGTTTTTTTCTCCTTAAGCACAAGGAAGTCCAGTTTGTCATTTCAAATAAATTACAGTGATGTGTACGGACACTTGTACCAGTGATAAATCGTAAAGCACCATGATAAACTACATCCAGTTTTTTCAAAACATTCTGAGGTGCATGCATGAAAATTGATATTTCACCATAATCCAATACTGATAGAAGAGTACTTTCTACTAAACGTTTTGGAGCATCAAAGGAGAAACACTTTTTAAACGAAAATAAAAACCTCAGCATTGGTCTCAATTTCTTTTAAAAGACTATCGATATGAGAACTGTAAGTCAGCTTATCATCGAGCCAGTGAGCACCAAGATATTTGTAAGATTCAACCCTTCAATCTGTGTACCATTTAAAGTTTGAATCACAAAATCATTTAATGGTAATCTGGACCGAGTAAAAATCATGTATTTAGTTTTTTTAGCATTTAACACTAATTTTAAGTTACCAAGAGAAGTCTGAAATGAATTAAAAGCATTCTGTAAAGAGTTCATTGCCACTTTTAAAGATGGAGCCATAGTATAGAGAATAGTATCATCTGCATAAAAGTGTACATTTGCAGGCTCGACTCCTTTACCAAGTTCATTTATATAGATAGAAAATAAAATTGGCCCCAAAATTGATCCTTGAGGAACACCTGTCTTCACTATTAAAGGAGCAGAAACATAATTATCTATGGCCACACATTGAGTCCTTCCAGTCAAATAATTAGAGAACCACTTCAACGCTATATCACTAAAACCTACACATTTAAGCCTTTGCAACAAAAGATCATGATTCACAGAATCAAATGCTTTTGATAAATCAATAAAAAGTGCAGCACATGATTTTTTATCATCCAATGCAGTTATTATATCATTAGTGACTGACATTGCAGCAGTTACAGTACTATGTCCTTGTCTAAAACCTGATTGCGTTTGACATAAAATATTATTAGCTGACAAATAGTACTTTAACTGTTCATTTACCATAGATTCAAACACTTTAGCTGTAACAGACAATCTTGAAATAGGCCGTTATTGAAGTGCAGAGGACGGATTCAATGATGGCAGAGTAGTGCTGTATTGTTTTTGTATATTGTAATTGGCAATATTGATTGTATACATTTTGTAGTGTGGTTCCCCTTTCAACATGTATCTTTTGAAAGAGAAATGCCATGGTTATTATTAATGCTATTATTAATGCTAATATTATTAATGGACCAGAACTGACTCAATTATCTATTTAATTGAGTCATACACTGAGAAACCAAAATTCCCTTGATCTTTTGACATATAAGAGGTCATTGTACTATAAAAACATCCTGTATGTTTCAGAACTCAAAACTTTGTCATTATTCTAAAAACAGCTTACATTGAAGGCAGTCTGCCAAAACCTCAACTGTTGGAATGTTCTATTCTATGATGTAATAGTGTGGATAAGCACCGCCTCCGCAGAAGAAGATCAACGCCTGCTTCAACAACACTGCCTGTTAGCCCCGCCCACTGATTCGTGCATAGTGTTTACGAGAGAGGCAAACGCGCAGGTCTATGCAGAAACCAAACGATAAAGATGCTCCAAATGCAATAAGACGCTGTGCAGTGCAGTGTTTCCGTTGACTTCCTTCTGATCCCAACATTAGGAAAGAGTGAATGAACTTTATTTTTAATGAAGTTCCAGAATGCGTGAGTAAAAACTCGGTCCTTTGTTCACTTCATTTTACCGTGGATTCGTTTACAATTAAGGCACAATTCGATGCAGGATTTTCAAAAAGATTGAAACTGAAGATGATGATGTGCCGACTATATTGGATCCAACAGTTGCAACACAAGTGTGAGCAACTGTTATTACGTAGTCACTATTGCTTTGTCTCTTCTTACAGATCGTTTGATATGTATTGAGTTATTTATGCGTTTTTGACCTAAATCACAGCAGCATCCATCTATGAGGAATGTAAGCTTTCAAATATAAACAACTATTAGCCAATCATAGTAGTGGCCAAACATAGTAGTGTTCTGATGAGGTGGGTTAAAAACAGGACAGAAAAAAGCTTATTACTTCTAAATTATAATTTTTTTAATGTAAAAATCCACTTATAAGTGAACCTCAGAGAACAGCACAAAATAAAAAACAAAGGCAGTTCATGACCCCTTTAAATTAAACAAAAAGCCTTTATGAATTTCAAATCTGTTGTTATGGGGTTGAAATTATGTGGTGCTTGATCATAAATGGCTCTGTTTCCTGAGTACAACCCTGATGTTATTTGCTGATTTAGCTGCATAAGGTCTGTGGCTTTGTAATAAAGAGCTGCTGTATGAATTTATCACGCAAACAAATTCATAGTCAACAAAAAACAAATTCCAGCATGTTGCTCACTGTCCTTCTCCTATCTCTCACCGTACATACATGAATCCACCTCACCTCACGGTGCAGAATATCTGCTATCGTCAACGCTTGGCAAATGTTGTTTATGCACAGCTGCTGTGGCATCCTGACTGCATATGCATATTCATACACAGTTCATCAACTCACGCTCCGTCCTAATGTGCTGCGCCCGAGGCTGGTGTGCACAGAAGAACATTGCTTTGCTGAAACACAGGCCATCCATCAAAGAAATGCAAATCTTTCTGGTGAGGCATGTTGCGCTCTCTTCAGGGGGAAAAATACAGAGATGAGCAATGTAGAATTTAAGTGATGGAAACTCATGTCTGTCTATTTGCCAAAGGTTGAACCTTTGAATGGAAAAATCCAAGATGCTGAAAAAAAAAATTATATTTGAAGAAATGTTCATTATAAAAAAATAATTTCAATGTGTCCTTTAGTTTGTAATAACAAACAGAAAACATGTTTACAATAAAGCACTTACAATCAAAGCTTAACAGACTGAAAGAAATGGTTCACCTCAAAATGAAAATTTGCTGACAATTTACTCATCCTCAGGCCATCCAACATGTAGATGAGTTTGTTTCCTCATCAGATTTGGAGAAATGTAGCATTACATCACTTGCTCACCAATGGATCCTCTGCAGTGAATGGGCGCCGTCAGAATGAGAGTCCAAACAGCTGATAAAAACATCACAATAATCCACACCACTCCATTCCAGCAATTAACGTCCTGTGCAGTGATAAGCTGCATGTTTGTAAGAAAAAGTCCATAATTAAGACTTTTTAACTATAAACTGACGCTTCTGGTCAAAATACAAGTCCATAATTCATAATAACGCTTCCTCCAGTTAAAAAGTCCATCTCCTGTTGTCCTCTCACATTAAAATCCACTGAAATATTTGTTTAGATCTGTTTTGGACTGTTTTAAACGGTGCTTGATCCGTGCAGATTTTTCTCCTAATTCAGACAAGACGACTTTTCAATGGAGAAATCAGTATTATGGATTGTGGACTCATATTTTAGCTGGAAGCAATGGTTTGAAGTTAAAAATATCTTAATGATGAATTTGTTTCTTACAAAAACGCAGATTTTAGTGAGCAAGTGATGCAATGCTACATTTCTCCAAATCTGTTCCCATGAGTATATAAATAAGTATATAAATCAAATGCAAACATCAAAACTGGTGCTGAAAGTAACTAAAACTAAACCCAAATGTAATTTGAAAAAAGTACTAAATTAAAAACACACAAGAAAATGTAAAACTATAATAATAACCCATCCTTATTCAAAATGACTTTATAGCTGATTTCACGGAGCTGAAGCTCTTACTGAAAGTATGTTAATGCACAAGTGTTCAATAGCAGCCTGTAATGCAGCCTCTTCTCAGGGAATTAAAAGAAGCGCTGCTGTCTGATAGCGCTGCTATTAACTCCACTCAACAGATTTTACACGTGAGCGGAGAAACCAGCTGTCCGAAGGGACAAGGAAAGCATGAAGACGAGTGTGTGTGTGTGTGTGTGTGTGTGTGTGTGTGTGTGTGGAGGGAATTACCATACAGATTGGCTCTTTCAGTGTTCCATTATGAACTCAGGTTTCAATATCATGGCAGATTCAGCTGTGAAAGGAAACAAATGCCAAATATACATTAAATGACACAGATGTTAAATCCACAAAACAGCTGGAGTAAAGCATGCTGAGTATGCAATTACTTTGATATCATGAGTTTGCATTCATGACATTTCATTTAATTCATCTCCACCAGCCACACTAATCTCATTTATCTTCAAAATATGCCTGTTTGTGCATTGTACGATAGCATTCATTGCAGACTTATCAGCTTAGCATGGGCTTCTATGTTCCCATCAAAACAGAAATGCTGACATAGCATAATCTGACTACACTTTTGGCTTGTGTCTCGCAGGCCGGCTCATTTGTGATGTAGTGTAATGGTTGATCAGGCTTTTCACACTGCTTAACCATAAAAGTAATGCCTTTTTAATTCTGGTTTATGAAACAATGATCCAATGCAGAGTCAATTACATTGTCTATACTAAAGACTACTGTAAATGAATAAATAAATCAATCAATGTAAAAAAAAAACAAACAACAAAACTACACTAAAGAACAAAATGGAAAATATGTATTAAATTGAAATAATTAAATATAAAATTAAATATAATCAACTAAATACAATTAAACAAAGGCTAATTCAAAATTAAAGGAAGGAAAAAATAAACATTTCTTCAAATTTAAATAAATAAATGAAAAGTCATAAATATTTAGTCAAATAAATAAATACATAATAAAGGAAAGGTAAAAAATCTAAGGAAGGAAAATATTTCTTTAAATTTAAATAAGTAAATAAATGAAAATTCATAAATATTTTGTCAAATAAATATATAAATTCAAACATTTAAATAAATAATATTAAAGGAAAGGGAAAAAAATAATAAAACGAAGGAAAAAAATGTAAAATACATAAACAGAACTAATTTGTTATGTCATGCCAAAACTTATATAGAGATGAGAAATACATAAACATATGAAAACAAAATGCATTGGGTGGTTTTATGGATATTTGAGCTGCATTTTTGAGTCAAACCCCTAAATGATGGACCCAGTTGCATCTTCTCTTGCTTCATCAGCAATAATCAGCGATCAGGTGGCTCCTGCCCTTCTCTGCTTCCTCTAGTTCTGTGGTAATTTGGCAAACAGCTGTTGAGGAAACGGCTTCATCAATCAGAGTATTTAGCAGTGCTCTTTTGCCCCGTCCCTGAATCGACTTTCCCATTAGCTCTTCTGTGGCTGTTGGTAGGGGACATGCATTATCTGTTGGGTTTCACCGTTAGTCAGCCCACATGTGGAGGTTTTATTTGATATGTAAAGCAGCTGATATGTGGAATACCTGATGAGAACGAGATGACGGGACTGTGAGGAGGATCACGCTAATTGACGTTTGCAAATGTTTGCAAAGGAGACACAGAATGGTGTGGACGACTCTGAAGTTTGTCCTTATTTAGGCCTCTTTCACTTCTCCTCTCCTGAATGTACGCAAGTCAAGTGCTAATTAACCACTAATGCAGAATACAAAACTTATCCTCAATGAGCACTATAGAGTCATTTTTAATGGAACACCTGCCTTTTCTATTTTGGAGAAATATCCAAGTAAATTCATGTAAGTTTTCAAAAGAGTGTTTTAATTTGCTAATAATTTGCATCTCAAGCTAAATGAGATATTTTGAACTTGAGACAGGTGGACCATTTCAAACCAAAATACCTGCTATTCTTGCTGTTATCTAATGTATAAGCTGCTATAATTATCATGCAAGAGCCAAAACTATGACAAAAAAGCAGCTGAAAAATACATTTTCATGTGAATTTAATGTGACACTTAAAACTTTTGTCAAGCACCAAAAAAATATCAAAAATTAAAATTAAATTTGGAGATAAATAAGTGGTATGACAGGGAAATCAAAATTCACACACACAAAAGAAGATCCCGCTTTAATAAAATAAAAAAAGTATGTTTTATATAAATGCTCTGAAAAAAGGGTGTGATTACTGATTTAAGTAAGATTTTAAGTAAATATAAATAAACTACTTAATAATATTAAGTAGTTTATACTTACTTAATAAAATGCTGTGGACACTAATGGTAAAACTATAGGACTTCTTGAGTTTTAGTGGTTTGCTCAAATGACTAACTGTAAGAGAGCAATAGTAACAGACACACAGCCTCATTCTGTCACAGGTGCTTTTACAAAACAAGCTGTTATTGAAGGATGCCAATTATAATTGACCCATTTCAACAATTTAAAATTGTTATGGCCCATTTATTCTGAGGGTCAGAGAAAGGCTGGAAAATGGTCCTAAAAATAAATTATGACTATTTCTGTGCAAGAGATCTTGACTAACATTATAAGTCTCCTCTACACTCTTTAAAATAAAGGTGCTTAAAAAGGTTCTTCAAGCGATGCCATAGAAGAACCATTTTTGGTTCCACAACAAACCATTCAGTCAAAGGATCTTTAAAGAACCATCTCTTTCTTACCTTTTTATAATCTGAATTTTTATAAATAAACTACTTAATAATATTAAGTAGTTTATACTTACTTAATAAAATGCTGTGGACACTAATGGTAAAACTATAGGACTTCTTGAGTTTTAGTGGTTTGCTCAAATGACTAACTGTAAGAGAGCAATAGTAACAGACACACAGCCTCATTGTTCTGGTCTGGGCTGATGTTGTACTACACAAATACATTTGTAATGTCTAGCAGTTTTTGCTATTTCAAAGTCTAAAATTGGCCAGTAAACGCTTGTTATTCTTTCCTCCCCGAAGCACAAAGCATCTGCCTAATGAAACCTCATTTTGTTCCGGCACTCGTATGAGTTCTGCCTATTTCGATATGATAATACAGCTAAAAACACTATTGTGTTTCCTCAGCCGGTGTATTGGTTATGAAGCAGCAGTTTCACCTGAATGAGGAGGACGCATCAAACCATGACTGTGCTTGTCTGTTATCTAAGAACAAAGATAAATGACAGTCTAACGGTCCATGTTCGAATCATGCAGTGTTGCATATAGTGTATATGAAGCATTCTGAATGCTTATTCAATAACAATTTGTTGACCCGCTTCAACAGTCGATTTTATAAGTTTAGCACCAAACCAGCATTAGAATAACAGAAAAGGCAGCAGCCAATCAGCATGATACAAACACAGTTCGGTCCTCTTGTGAGGGAAGACAGTAAGTTTCTCATGGTTAATACCTAGCAGTGTTTATGTGTGTCCCAAAACGCATGTTTTCAATAGTCTGTGTGGTCAGTGAGTGTAATGCAGTGATACGGCTGACATTTGCACCAACTACACCTAATAAACTCTTCTTGGATGGACATCGTTCACCATAACTTTACTATTTCCATCTATTAGATTCCTCAGTTCAAAGTTGAACCAAAACTGAAAGAGTCACTCACCCTCAAGTTGTGATTTACATTCTTCTGTGGAGCACAAAAGGAGATGTTCATGCTGATGAAAACAGAGAGCAAACAGACACTGTGCACCTTAAAAATAACCATAATAAAAAGTAGTTCACTCACTGTATTCCAAGTCTTCTGAAGCCGAACTATTGCTTTAAATGGGCCACATCATGAAAAAAAAAATCATTTTCCTATATCTTTTAAACAGTTCATTGTACTTTCATTGCAAAAACAGCTTGTTTATTTAACTAAAATACAGTGAAGTATTTGTACTTTCTAAAATAACTGACTGTTTATGTGGATATATTGTAAAATATAATATTGTGAAATGTAATATATATTACTCCAGGATTCTTTGATGAATAGAAAATTTAAAAGAACAGCATTTATTTGAATTAGAAATCTTTTGTAATATTATAAACACCTTTATTGTCATTTTTGATCAATTTAATGCATCGTTGTTGATTAATTTCTTCCAAAAAAAAATAAATTTTATATATATATATATATATATATATATATAAAAATTTAATTAATAATTAAAAAATTTAATAATAAATATAATAATATATTTGTATAAAATTTATTTGTATTTTATATATATGTAAATATACCAATAAAAACATTGTGTTGTGATTCTGTCACAGGTGCTTTTGCAAAACAAGCTGTTATTGAAGGATGCCAATTATAACTGACCCATTTCAACAATTTAAAATTGTTATGGCCCATTTATTCTGAGGGTCAGAGAAAGGCTGGAAAATGGTCCTAAAAATAAATTATGACTATTTCTGTGCAAGAGATCTTGACTAACATTATAAGTCTCCTCTACACTCTTTAAAATAAAGGTGCTTAAAATGGTTCTTCAAGCGATGCCATAGAAGAACCATTTTTGATTCCACAACAAACCATTCAGTCAAAGGATCTTTAAAGAACCATCTCTTGCTTACCTTTTTAGAATCTGAAGAACCTTCTTTTGCCACAAAGAAGCTTTTGTGAAACAGAAAGGTTCTTCAGATGTTAAAGTTCTTAATGGAACCATTTAGACAAAAAAGGTTCTTCTATGGCATCGTGAAGCACCTTTATTTTTAAGAGTGTAGGGGAAAAATCACATGAATGATATGAGCCCATTATTATTATATTAGCAAAGCATTTTCATTTTCCGATAATTTGGCACTATGTACTGTTTCAGACATCTTTGGAAGTAAATGTTCATTAATGCTTTTTGAGGGTGCAATAATAAGCCGTACTAGGTGCCTGCCAATTGTTTCATCCAACCATGCATTTTTCTGGCTGGTTTTGTTCTAATTACAGTTCTGTGACAACACAGAGATTTGCATTGCATTACAGTGATGATGTGTGTTAGCCTGATGTAAGCAGCTGTTATTATGGTATGCATCTCTGTTTAACGCAAGCCCACAAAAGACCTATTGACTAGCAGGCCGTGATTATTCCGGTTGTGTAGGACTGATGGTAATTCGCTCAGGGCTAGTCAGCGCGGTTCTGCTTCACAGCTTGTTTCCATGCGTGAGGATCACGGCCTCAGCTAGTGTAGAAATGCAATTTGTCCAGTGGTGACAAGGGAGGTTGCAGTGAAAACGCTGCTTCAGTTTGAATGAGCATCAACGGGAAGATTCAGTCGAGCAGACATACGCTACAACACGCGTGCTGGTGAACACACACAAATGCTTTCTGACATGCCATCGCACACTAGACTGTTACGAGACATAGACCTTGGGAAAAGTGGACAGTTGCAGTTTTTCTCCAGGAGAACTGCTGAATAGGTAACATGAGCTCAGTTTCCGAAACTTAGTTGAACATGGGGTGTAACGGTACACAAAAATGACAGTTCGGTGCGTTTTTCCATACAGTGCGGGGGAAACCAAACATAAAATTGCTTCTTTTTTAATTCAACAATGGTTTACTGAACAAATCGTGAGTCTGTCTTTAAATAAAATCAGCTATAATTCAAATTTTCAGCTAATGCTGTAAACTATAGGCAGCCCTATTACTTGGTAGATTATTCAAATAATAAAGCCCAAACTATTCAATTCAATTGCTATTTATTTTTAGATATAACTATGTTGGCTTGAGAAAGCCTGCCCAGAAAATTTAAAGTAGATTTTTTAGGTTTTTAAGTTTAAAGTAGTTAAAAGATTAAGTAGATGTTTTAAAAGACAGATACAGTAGATGATATAATAAAAATGAATCTGTATCTCAGCGCACATGTCCCACAAATTTTTGATATGAATATGTGTACCGTTACAAGTTCATCACCAAAAAAAAACATACTAATTATATCATATTTTGAGAACTTAGGTTTACCATACGTAGTATTTTTCCTAAGCATGTCCTGTCCAGTATATCTAAACTGGCTTATTATATTATAGGTACGCGTATTTGCATTGTTTTGACTGTTATCTGTAGGTTCCGCCTTCTCGCAAGCCACGATTGGTCGATTATGTGCAATGCCTGCACACTATTGGTCAAACTACTTTTTAGTCATTACCTTCAGCAAGAATGAAAATGAAGCAAAAACCTGGATATTTTAGGCAATTTAGAAATCCCTGTTGGGAAAAAGATGATGTATGGTCACCCTAGGTGAACTATTCTTATAAAGTACTGTCTCGGTAAGCAGCTCAGCTCTTATGTTGTCTTCCTCAGTTTAGTTGCTGAAAAGCTGAAAAAATGTCACGGATCAACATCAACATTACGAACAACAGATGGCAATATGCGCAATTATTCGCCAGGTATGAAAGGAAAAAAGACAGAGATTCTTAGAATAGACTTTAATTTCTTATATGCGTGACTCATTAGATATCATCATTTTAAAATAAATATAAAAGTACAATCATCGTTATAAATGTGCAACTTGCAACCAGAAGTAATTTGCATACAGTAAATCAATGGTATGCCACGATGCAGACAACATGGGACGGGCCTAAATCTGAAATGAAGACTTGTGAGGACTGATAACCAGGTAACCAGGTCTAGATTACTGACCAGCTCTTCACACCACACAGATGACTAAAGTAGTGGCCTAATGAGGGGTCATTTTGCTGGGTGAAAGAAAGAAAGAAAGAAAGAAAGAAAGAAAGAAAGAAAGAAAGAAAGAAAGAATTGTCTCAACCATTACTTGAACTGCTACTCTAATTTGATTTAAAGTCAACATGAAATCAAACATCAATCCTATTTACTTTTTAAAATACGTAAATATTATTATTTCTTTTAAATATTCATAATATTTTTGAATAACTGTATTTTTTTGTATTTGTTTTAGTAAACCTTTTTATAATAGTAAATATTTACACTATTTACTATTAACAAATTTTCCTGAACCAGTGTTATTTTGGTAGTGATATACTATTGTAGTTTATTTTATAAAGTTTATAATATTTGTTAGTTTATTTTTTTCTGTTTTCATTTTTCTATTTAAGTTATTTTGCTGTTTTTTTTTGTCATTTTAATTAGTTTTTTATATGTCCATATATGTTTTCGTTTTAAAATTTAATTGATTTTTATTTTAATTGTTAATTGAGTCCATTTTAATTTAATTTTACTTTTAGTTAATTATAATAACCTTGCTGTGAACAATTCGCTAATTAATGTTATTCAGGTGAAAAATATGTTTGACTGCATAATCGTTCAACAAAATGTGATAAATTGCTTATTGTCTTATTTTCCAACCTGTCACACAGAGACATTTTTCACCATCCAACAAATTCCCAATAGATAACATCAAGATCCTGTTTCATGTTTCAATCAGAAATGTCATGTTATAAAACATTAAATAGGCTTTGAACGCCATTTCATGTCGACTTTAACCTTCATTTTAAATTTCACCGACCGTTACCTTACGTGCATGTTTCTGCAAAAACAGAGAGAAATAAAGAGAACAGGAGAGATAGACTGAGTAGGCGAACACCTATTCTGTTCTGCTCTTCTTGCATACTGATAAGGAATCTTTCTTAAAATATAATGACGATGAAAATTCATGTCAACAGTTAAACAGTCTGAGTCACACTCATCATAATCTGATACGCACGTCAAACATATCTTTTCATTGTACAATGCAAAATATTATCTGAACATGCAGTCTTCATGTTTCTAGAGGGGAGACTGACAATAATTGTAAATTCTGTGGCTTTTCCTTCATAACTCACACACAACTACTATTGTACCTGCCATCTTCTGCTATAATAAACATTCATATGCTTTAATAATAAGAGTGGCATGAAATAAATACACTGAGAAAGACTGAACATAAAGAGGATAATATGTTTCTGTCAGCATATTGTTTAATACTTCTAAGTAATTTTCTTTATCTAATAGATTTAGCTGTCAAAAATAACGTAAAAGAGCCATCATTATAATTATCTGCAATCCTTTCTAGAAAAACAAATTTATTACGTAATGAAAAATAGCCATCGACTATAGATTATATAATGCACATAAAGGGCCCTATTTTAACGATCTAAGCGCATGGTCTAAAGCGCAGGGCGCAGGTGCACTTAGGGTGTTTCCGAATCCACGTTTGCTAGTATAACGACGGGAAAAACGGTTGGCGGCGCGTGGTCTAAAAGGGTTGTCCCTATACTTTTAATGAGTAATGGGTGTGTTTTTGGGCATAACATGCAATAAACCAATCAGAGTCTCATCTCCCATTCCCTTTAAGAGCCAGTTGTGCTCGCTCCATGGCGGATTCGCTATTTAAACGGCGGAATTCTAAGGCGCAAAGACTGAACGCGTCTCCAGAGAGCAAACTGATCTGCTCATGCGTGAGCAAATAGGCTAATTCTGATACATGCAATGACTATCCATTATGACATTTTTATATTTATGTAGCCTACACAATAATATTCTTTTACGCTGTAATCCTTTAATTTTTAATATTTGGCATGTTTGTGTGCTGCTGCGCATCCCTGTGTGTAATAAGCAAAGTGAACGACCCGTCCAGAGGCGCATTTTCTGCTAACGCGCTCTTTAAATAACAAAAAAAATATTGCGCCATTGACTTTAGACCAGGTTTGAGTTGGTCTATGGCACAGTGTATTTTCAGTTCCTCAAAATAGCAACGCACCAACAATGCGCCTGAACACACCTCTTTTTTAGACCAGCACGCCCATGGGCGCACAAACGGGCGCAAATGCATTTGCTATTTAAACAATGCGGCGCAGGACGGGAAAATGAGAACTGCGTTGGGCTGAAACTAGCGAAAACACTTGCGCAGCGCCTTGCGTCGTATTGCGCCGGGTGTATGATAGGGCCCTAAATGTTAAATAGTTCAAATCCAAAAGCATCTTATCTTGAGATTGCAAAGAAAAACACTGGCCAAAAAAGGGCTGGATAACTAATTTATCATTTTACCTTTATTTTGAGTGCTATAATTAAAAAAGATAAATTTTTAAAAATAGTTTTAGAATTGTCTCTGGTCTCCCCTACAAAAATTCAGTAAAAACAGACCTAGAAACCCAAATTGTCTCTTTTCATATCAACCTTTGTACTGCTTTCGAAACATGAGATTATCAGCCAATGACAAAAACACACAAGTGATAGTATAGTGATGCATTTTTCATGCATTTACCAAAAATGAGTCATAATCTAAACCTGGTTTCCACCTCACACACCACCATAAATATTAACAACCTTGTGACAACTGATACTTGGACTTGTTTGGCTTTATATTGCTGTCAAAAACACAAAGGTGAAACATGATGGATGAGTTAATTGAGTCCATTTCAGGGGCTACAAAAAAAGACAGCTAGATAAATAAATACAACTTGAAATTCCCAGATCTCCAAAGTCCCGGAGAAAATGGAGGACTTCAGTTCAGTTAGATCCATTGCAATCAATGGAGATACATTTTGCAAAATGCAAAAGATTTACTGTACAGAGTAAGTCAGATCTACATTATAGTTACATGGTTGAGGAACAAAATAAGGCAGTTGATATTGATCCATGCATGCATTTTAAGAGAACAAACTTAGTCTTAAATATGTTTATTTTATATATTTCAATGCATCTTCTTGTGGAAATGTTCTTTCACAAGCTCATACCAAGATTCATTTTGAGTTGCATTTCCGTTGCATTGTTAGCACAGCTCTGCTTTACATCTCAAACTCTCTCTTCATGTGCATCACTCATGCGCAATGATATGTTCATGATGTAACTAGCGGTTTTCTACAAATGTGTAGGACTTCATTAGGGGTCGGCGGTATGATGCATCAGGGTTGTTAATTAAAACAAACTATTAAAACATTTTTGTTAATTGAAACCATGCTTAAATAAAATCTAAATATCAGAATAAAAACTTTTAAAAATGTAAACAAATATTAGAAGTTGAAATTGAAGTTGAAGCACTAAAATTACAACCTGAAAAAAAAAAACAACAATGCTGAAATAATAATAAATGAAACCTAAATATTAATATTTAAAAAAGAGCTAATAAACATGACAAAATTACTAAATTAAAACAAAAAATAAAATGTAATTTTAATATAAACTACAATAGTAGGCCTATATAAATAATATTAAAATAGCACTGGAAGGTATGTAGCATGTTTACCTTGTTCAAAAAAACAGTTCGACCACCTTAAACTAGCATGACCAACAGGCAACTGGTTTATCGTTGATCCAAGATGGTCTTGGACCAGCTAATGACCAAACTAGATCAGCTAGAAACCAGTTACCAGTTTAAGCTGGATTTTAGATCAGAGAAAACAATCAGATGTTCAAAAGTTTCTAATTCAGTGGATTATCCAAAAATGAGCATTATCTCATGGTAATTTAATATATAAACAACTTTTAGATGAATTTCATGATATATACCTCAACTTACTAGTTTGTTCATACTGCCAACCCCTTGTTTTCATTACATTTCAAGCATATTTAATCAAGTCATTTGTTCCATCCAAGTACACCATCACTGCCACATAATACATTAATATACTCGTATATAAAAATAGACCTATAAGAGATACAAGTGCCTCTTGTATGGCTTTACCACAGTAGCATGCAAAAAAACTACATCAGAAGATTGAACTACCTGAGGTTTTATATTATAAGCAAGAGCCGCGATCTTCAGTCATTCCTCACAGTTTCCCTTTGCAATATGCAAAAAGAATCAGAAATTGTTCTGCTTGACTATTTACAGTGAGTTACATACAGGTAGGTAGATTCTATAAGAGTAGGTAGAGAGTACAAACTGTGCTGTGCTATGGGTGGGAGTGTGTATGTGTGTGTTTTTGTGCGTTTTTTGTGTGTTGTGAATGCAGACGCGCGCTGTTGTTCTCTGGAGCAGAAGAGAGTTGAGCAGAGATGGTATAGATCACCAGGAGAGAGCTAGCTAATGGAAACTACATCTGTGCTGATGGCTTATCACACCTGGGGGACTGGATTCCCTCTCGTCTCCTGTCTTTCTCCATCTCCTACTCGTACGATGTCAGGATTTAAGGGTTTTCAGCACACTAGCATCTGTTTCTGTCTGCTGCATACACAAATGCTGCATGACAGCTCATCTACTGCAATTCTTCAACCACTATACCTTGCTTTATTAAAGCAGCTTGATTTATCGTTTGGGGGAAAGGGGAGTTTGCATTGGCAGAGTTTTGCAGCAAGAAAGCAACTGGAAGTCATTCATTTTCAATGAGAGCTGGTGATTTGAGGCAACATGAGTGAGACTGTTTGCAATGCAACAAAGTGCATTAGAGTTCAACTTGATGCAAATGAGCAGTGATGCATTGTGGAGTTTACCAATGGGAGCGCAGAACGGCTCAAAAATGCACATTATGGTAGCAAATTAGCGTCCTTATGAGTTTGTTTACATGCACAACAAAATGTGCACAAAAAAAAAAAAAAAACTGTTTTAAGAGTTTGTCCAAATCATTAAGCCTCCAATACAAGAAAGACTTGTTTACATGAGATTTTGAAATCATCTGGTTTCAGTGTGGCACAGTCAGATGAACACACTAAATAAGCTAATAAAATATAAAATAAATAGGGAATAATAATAATTTAATGAGTGCATTTACACTGAAACCAAAAATTATTCAGAAACCAGATATAATTTTTTATTTTTTTTACTAGTGGGTGTAGGACACTATAGTTCATTTATGTAGGCAGGGATAGCAAAATAAAGTAAACTGTGACATATTATACCCAAAAATTCTTCATACATTGGACTACCAGTAAAATTGATAAAAAATTTGGGACCAAAAATTTGATTTGACACTTTGGCCTGACCATGTTTTGTTGCATACCTTTCTATCAAAGTTATCTGACATTATCAAGATGAATTTGTTCTGACACAGTTTAACTCTGAGTTCTTGTCATATTTTATTACCATTTCTAAACTGTAGCGAATAAACTGTGATAATGTGAAAAATGTTGATGGTGTCTGAATAAATTTTGGTTTGAATGTACCTGCACGATTAAATGACACATTGTTTTAAATGAGAAGGTTGTAAACGGTTTAAGCACCACTGATTTTCTCAGTTTACTTCCATTTTACTTTAGATGCAAATACACAATTTTGTTTTACTTTTAGTTATTAAGTCTTGTTTACATTTTGATGGCAATCCGTTTCAAAATCTCATGTAAATTTCATGCCAATCTTATAAATCTCAAGGTTTTCTGCTTTTTAAGCATGTCAGTTTAAGATTGTGCATGTAAACACATGCATTGTGCTAAAAATACACAGGTTTTCTGCATGTTTTAAATTTAAGATATTTATAAGACCTTTTTAAGATCAAGTAAAGAAAATTTAAGAGTAAATGTGAATACAACTGTATGTTCTCTAAATGTACAAGTATGTAACTTATACCATACCTCCTGATCACACTGCAAAAAAGTGATTTTCTTAATATTTTTTATTGTTTTCCAGTGCAAATGTCTAAAGATTCTTAAATCAAGGTACATTTACTTCAGAAGCAAAAATACATCAAATAAGAAGACTTGTTTTAATGAGAAATTGTTTTAATGATTAAAACAAGAACAAACATCTGCCTATGGGCTCAGAAAAATCAACTTAATCCCAAGAGAATAAATTTTCATACCATATTTGTTCATGTTTTAAGCATAAACTCAATTTTGTTCAATTTTTCAAGACTTCATTTTACATTTGCATCTCAAGTAAATGTAACTTTATTTACATCCATATTGATTTAGAATGTCTTTCCAAGATATTCTTTTTTTTTTTTTCAATGCCTGCAACATTTAACATCATGCCTTTATGAATTTAAGATTTTCTGCTTTGATCAAAGAAATTCATTTGTGGCTTTTAGGGGACTTTTTAAGACCTGTAGAAACACTGAATATAGCATGCATAATTCCCTAAACTTCTTTCTAAACGGTTATTCAGCTAAGGCTATTCTATCTGAACAGAGCTTCCTTTGTTGAACACCAGGCATGAAATTATGCATCCTATCATGCAAGGGCAGGTGTAGCAAACACCATCTGAGAGGATTTTATATAGACAGCGTTAATAAGATGATGGAGGAGAGGTTGACATGGGAACATGTGCTCCGCTGGAAGTCTAGTTCTGTTCTGATAGATGGCTCATATTCTCTCTCTCAGGGCTTCTTCACTTTATTCTCCTTCACTCTGTCTCACTCCATCTCTTCAGCTCCTCCTCTCTCCTCTTTGGGGAACAACAGAGTTTGGCTTTGAAGTTGCTCTGCTCAGCTCATTGGTGCATCTCATCGTATTACTATGAGGGTGTAAAACCCTCAGCTGAATTTTTCAAACAGTGGCAATTTTTTTGCAGCGAGATCCCTACTGACAGCAACACAGATCTGAAGCGGTACAGTAAATGCGCTCGATTATACTGTACAAACTCGCAACCTCCCAACCCTCTCTGTAAAGTCATCATTTGCAGCTATAGAAATAAGATTTGTTCTACATTTTTCTTTATTAATGCTGCATACCAGCTCACATTGTATCTGTCCTCAATAGTGTTCTAGATCAAAAGTGGTGTTGAAAATGACTCATAAGCCATTCACTGGAATTTATTTGTAATCAAAAAACAAAAATTAATACTTTTTTTGTTTTATAAAAAAATTAACTTACTTGAGAAACAACATTGCATGAGATATGAGATATGCATCAGATGTTTAAACGAATAAATATATTAGTAATATAATGTTTATTAGTTTGTTAAGACAAAATATACAAAGAAGCAACACTATACATATTTCAACACATTATATATTTTGTATTATTTATAGTGTTGTTTTTTTGTATATTTTGTCTCACTGCACTGGCAGATCCCCCCAACCCCGTTTTTTTCCACTTCAGTGAGATTTTATGCAGATTTGCTAAGTAAATTTATGCTGTTTTAAGGATTTTTATATGTTTTAACCATAAAACAGGTCAAAAAAAGAAAAAGAATAAATAAAAACTTATTAAAACTGAGTGTTGAGTGTTTTTTGTAGTGTTTCACTATGAAAGAGGAGAGTTTTAACAATACCCTTTTGACTTTTTGTTGAAAAGAAGTGCCAAAAAATGATAGATTGAAACATTTTGTTAATTGCATTAACCTAAAAGTTACATAAGAATGCAGGTAATGAATTCAGCTGGATGTTAAGACACAAACTGTATAACGGAGGCTATGCATTTTGAGATATTGTGGTATGTCCAAATACTGAGTATGGACTTTCCATTGAGCAGTGAAGTACATACTTCTAGTGCACAGTATACGTTTGCAAACTGTGACGCAGCTCAAGACTAAAAACTAACATGTTTGCGACATGGAGATGATGCATAGTTTAAATCAAGTGTGCTGTAAGTAAATAGGATGCTACTTTTACTTATTTGAGATTTGACAAGACCTACTGATCTCCTATGAATACCCACTGGTAGTCAAGTCTAACTTCAGAGCATTTAGGGTTAGTTCATGTCGTACAGTATTGTCTACAGTTTCTAGAGAATATGATTCAGGTAATCAGGGTTTGTTGCGGTTGATTACTAGAATATGCAAAGTTAAAAGGTGTGTTCAAATCCTCCTGGGAAGTTCGTATTTATGAGTTGGGAAGTCGTAATTACAGCGTCAGGTGCATTTAAATAACTTTGGTCGGAGCCACTTGAAGCCTTTATATATAATACTTTATAAAAGTATTTTTAATGCATTGTAATGCACCTTAATAAAAGATTGTATGATCTCATGAATAATTGTAGTTACAGTTAAAATACATTATATCTATTCATTGTTACACCTTTAGAAAATATAATGGATTAAAAGACATGACAACCAACCAATTTTTTTGGAATTAGTTGGTTGTCAAGGAAAGGAATCTGTAAATATTGTAACACATTTTATGAACAGATATAATCTGAATACATTTTGAACACTTTTAATGCATTATACATAAATACTTCAAGTAAAGCATTAATGATTAATGATGACTAAATAATGTGCTTCAGGTGTGTTTTTGCTTTTTATGCTTTTATTCAATTTATGGTGTAGTAAATTGAATGATTATATGTTATATTGTAATTGCACAGTACTATGGTATTTTAAGCATGCAACTTCGACTAAAAAGACATAATTTCATTAATCTGAGCCAGTTTTTCAGATGCTGCATTCATTGCATCCCACTTGTTTTCTCACCGACGCAATCCCAACTCGGGACTCTTCTCATTTCCCACTCATAACTGTGACTTTGCACTGACTCTCACGTGCGTTCAGCTCATAAATACGATCTTTCCGACACAATTTGAGCGCACTTTTACTTCCAAGCACGCGTTCTTAGCATACGCCGTAGCAAGTCATGAGCCAAAAATCCTACATGATATCCTACACATTTCATGCATGCCATGCTGTTCTACACAAGCTCAAAAATTTTAAATCACAAACCCAAACCGCTCGATGTCCAGAGAGAGTTGGAGAGGTTTTACTGCTAAAAACAATTGTTTCTGAGATGCTTACAAAGGTTACCTCTACCTAGAGTCACTGGTTTCTGCTAACCGGTTGTTCATGATGCCCAAAGCACCGACGCCGCCGGAAAAGCCGTTCTGCCGCGAGCTTCCACACACCGTTCTGGGATATCCGTTCGCCGACTCCGACAGCTGTTTCTGCATAATAGCCAGCGAGATTTTATTGGATCCCGTCAAGTCTCGCATGGAGATCATCTCGCCCGAAAGCCTGCGTCCTTCAGTGTCGCTATCGCAAGGCCCGTCCGAATCCGGCGTTCGACCGAAGCGTCCGCGTCTGAGGCGCGAGCCGGGCCTGATGGCATTGCGGCGTCCCAAGAAAGCGTTGGCTTTGCTGCAGCGCTGGCAGCACAAGTAGCTCATTTTCCCCAACATCCAGTTGAGGACCTGCTTGATGACGATGGAGATGACGTTGAAGAGAGAGTAGATGCAACATACTCCAGTCAAGATGAAGATGAAGTTGGCCAACCGGTAAAGTCCTTGGTAGCCATACGCAACGCTTTGGCTGCTCACCAAATCTCCGAAACCAATCGTGCTGAAGGTGACGAAGCAAAAATACAGCGAGTCCAGATACGCCCAGCCTTCGACCGGAGTGTACATGGCCGACGCGCAGCAGGAGATCACGATGGCCGATAAACCCAGAATGAGCATCACGTGGTACACTGAGGGTTTCCAACCGGGTAACGTACTCGCAGCGAAGTCCTGGCAGATCCCCGGCGGGAGGAGGCCACTGGTCCGCAGACGGCGCAGACGCACGGCCTTCATCACCACGGCCAGCAGGGTAATGATGCGCTCCAGAAAGAGGTTGAAGAACAGGATGGTGGCCGCACAACCTAACAGACCGTAGAAGATCAGGAAAACCTTTCCAGCTATTGTCACAGGGGTGGTCATCCCGAACCCTGCAGAGAAGAAAACCAAAAGAGCTCATTAGAACATCAGAGTTTTTATTTGCAATATGAAGATCGTTAATTTGGAGTCAAAAAAACTTTATGTTTGGGTCAAAGACGAAAAAGGGTTTAAGCATAAAAACAGTAAGTGTAATATTGCTTTAAATTGTTGTTGTTTTTCCCCAAAAAATGTAAAAAGTTTTCTGTTTAATTTAGTTGCAATTTTGTTTTTCTGAGTAAAAAATAAATATCATACATTTTTCCCTGATTTACAGAAGACACCCACTAAAATGTCATTCAGTGTAACAGTCTTGTCAGGCACATTTACAACAAAAATCAATTTATTACATATTAAAAGACTAATTACTTTCACCCCAAATACTAATTAGTTGTAATTTTACATTTTTTTACATTTTCCACTATCCTAGGTTTTGCCCATTTGTCAGTAAGAAGTTTTTACTCATTTAAAACACATTAAAATTTAATATGCTCCCTTATTCTTTTATATACAGGTGTATCTCAGTAAATTAGAATGTTGTGGAAAAGTTCATTTATTTCAGTAATTCAACTCAAATTGTGAAACTCATGTATTAAATAAATTCAATGCACACAGACTGAAAATTCAGTGTTATTATTGTTAACTAAAACTAAAGCCATAAAAAAATGTTTCTTGAAACTAAAATGTTAACTGAAATAAAGCACATAAAATGAATTTATTTTATTTCAGCTAGTTGCAAAGGCAATATTTCTAATTTTCATTTGACTTACAGTACTAAAAACACAAAAACCAAATAAAATAAAAGTATGAAATACAAAAAAAAAAAACTTACACAAATAACAAAGTTACTAAAAGTTTAACTTAAAATTTAAAACAGAAATTTCTAAATAAAATCTAATTCAAAATATTAACAAAAACTATAATAGTATGTCAATGATGATAAAATAACACTGACGTGAGTACTAGAATAGTAATATGTGTCATATTTCACACCAAACTAAGAAGAAACAAATGAGTAAGAAGTTGTATTTTGCATAAAGAATATGAAGCCTGTTTGTACATGTACATTTATGCATTTGGCAGACACTTTTATTCAAAGAGACATTGCATTCTAGGGATATTATAGTTAACTAAACCATAAATTTATGGTTTAATTTATGGTTAAAGGTAGTCTTTAATTTATGCGGATTTTAAAAAAAAAAGACAGTTTTACAGCAGGCTAATGATAATTAGATGAGAATCACCACTGAGAAAAACTGGGAATTAAAAAGAACCTCAAAAGTAAATCATTCAGATGCAGTATGAAAATTTGGGGGAGAAGTGCTCTAAAGTTATAAAAATCCTTAAACAAACAGCCATTTAAAAAAAAAAGAAAAAAGTAAAACAAAACTTCAAAAATGTCCTGGTCACATTTCATACCATAAAATTGTAAAATGTGAGTGAGGTGCAGAGTGTGAGCAAAACAAATGCAAAACTTCCTTCAGCATAGGCTTGTTAGTTCACTTTTGGTGTGAAAGGGCCATTACAATTACCAAAAATATAACTCTTGGGTTTTTCGTCATTAAAAAATAATAAGCGAGCCCAGCTCAGGCGACAAAAAGCAATGCGAAAGTGATGTAATGCATTACTATCCATAAGAAGCAACTAAGTCATGCAATTAGTTACATTTTTATGGAGTAACGCAATATTGTAATGCATTAGTTTTAAAAGGAACTTTCCCCAACAGTGCTTGAGGATGTCAAGAATAAGAACAGAAACCACTACCATTTCTCCAGCACTGTAACTAGACTTGACTGCGAATGCTGAGCCACAAAAAAATAGCTGATATCCTCAAAACTTGATTATTCCAATAATGATTGACCTTCAGCAAAGCTGCAGCATTCACATGCCAGTGATTAAACTAGCTTGTCTTTGACAGGTAGCTGGAACTGATTAGAGGAGATGTTTTCTAGAGGATTGCATCCTTTGGAACACATCAGTATAGAGAGTCTTCTGAATAATTAAAGGACTCCTGGGAGAAAAAGATAAAGCCCTTACACTTTTGTCATTTTAACGGATTACAGTGAGAGAAAGTGAAAGAGAAACAGCACAATGAACTCTATCTGCATTTCTTGAAGCAAACAGGAGCGCTAGAAAGGCAGCAAAAGAACAGCATTAAGATTTCAGGTAAGCTTTGGTGAACACAAATGTTTCTAGTTATACAAGCTTGATTTTATTAGCAATTTCATGCCAAAGTGTCACACTGCAGTGCATAACACAATGCAAGTATATAAAGTATAGCACATTATTAGTGTCTAATTCTAACAATGCAAGTCAATGGGAATTTTGTTGTAAATCTTCCATTGACTTGCATTACTAGAATTATACACTAATATGCTGTAAACATCTTAAACATAGAGCAGCACTGAGGTTATCTACAAAACTGAATTGCAGAAATTACTCGAGAAGAAGACAAAAATTGTTTGAAGACTAGTGCACTGCTGTCTTAAAACACTGTAAAACATAAAAATCCAGCATAAAAATATGAATTAATACTTTAAAATCATTATGATCTAAACAAGTAGTAAAAAAAACTATTAACCACTTCAATGTTAACAATGAGAAAATTATTTATATTATTTTGATATTTGTATTTAGTTTCATATTGTTAAATATTAATATCATTTTTTAAGAAATCTAATAAATAATTATTCATTTAAAATTCAAAACATTCAACATTTTTACCACAACCAACAGTTTTGCCCATAATAATGTTTTTTCCTCATAAATTTATAGAGATTAAATATGAGACACCAAGATAAATACTTTATCACTGAACCACAAAAGATAAATATCACTTGTGACAGAATATATATTATGTGTCATTTCTAATCGAGCTATTATTGTCAAATTATTACTTAACTTTTTGTATTTATCATACATGAAATGCTCAGAAAATGCTCAGTGTTATTTTAGTACCGAGACACTATTATAATTATATTTATTAATAAAAACTATTATAATTTTAGTTTTGTATTGATAGTTTGAATTTTGAATTTCCATCTTTTATTTTAAATTATAGTCATTTTGTTGTGTTTTTTTTGTTTTGTTTTTGTAATTCTTAGCTGTTGTTGTTTTTTAATATGTCTATATAGTTTTTATTATTTTTTTCAGTTTTTGATTTAGTTATTTTAGTACATCAAGTTAAACTAAATAAAATGTTTCCCTGGTAACCAGCTGAAATAAAATAAGTTGTCGACACTTTTATTTAAAAAAAAAAAAAAAAAAAGTTTAAAATGACAAGCTCAGAGTGCTAAACACATCTTTTGAGGAGTGGTGGAAAAATTCATGACTTTCCACAAAATGACAGAATTCTCTTGTAATGCATTTACACTGTTAAACAAATAAAATAAAAGTCTGCAAAAGCACAACATGCCCATGATGCATTCTGGACTGTTAGATAACACTTAAGTCTCAGGAGACACACAAAGAGCAATGCCACAGACTGTGCTGAAACATATCCAATAAACACAAGCAACATTCACTGTCTGGGAACCACAACTGCACATACTTCACTACACAACATAAAATAACGATAACACTGAGCAGAAGAGCACCTATGTGGCTGATGGCAATGGCTCTTCTGAAAACAGCCCATTCGTTCTGGCATAAAACCACACAGCACAATCAAGCAGTGGTCTTTATAAGACAAAAAGAGAACAGGATCAAATCTAACCTCTCAGCCGTTCATCTCTAATTAATTAACCCTGCTCGTTTTTCCACTGGCCTGCCGCTGAG
Organism: Tor tambroides; assembly: GCA_021397915.2. Taxonomy (NCBI): domain Eukaryota; kingdom Metazoa; phylum Chordata; class Actinopteri; order Cypriniformes; family Cyprinidae; genus Tor; species Tor tambroides. The sequence goes on along the minus strand of JAFVLL020003467.1, from coordinate 231,391 downwards.
ATGCTCTTGTTAAGAGGGCATTGAGGTTTCGTCTGCCAAGGGCCACCCAGCTCTCTCTCATTAAAATCTCAGTTACCTCAAGCCCTGAACCATCGATTCTGTGCAGTTTCAGAGCCGACACTTCAGACTGGATCTCTAGAGACTTTAGGGACAGAGGGAGAGAGAGGCAAATGCACCCAAAATAACCTGCAGGACTTTAGACAACAGATCGCCTTTGTGGAGAATCACAACTCGGCACTCATAACTGCTGCATTCTGTTCAAGTGTGTGCAAATGATCAATGCCAACCATTGTTTTATGATCTTATACTTGATATTCAGTGTAAAACAATGTGGCAACCTGGAAACAATACACCCCAGCATATTAACTCCATCTGTTTCAAAGTCTGCATGACAATAAATACCTCTTTTTTAGAAATAAAGACATCAGCTAAGCAACTAACAATTAGCAAACTAATAATGTCAACATTAATCAGAATTCAAAGCTCATTTATTTCTGTAAAGTACGCAAAGGAGATCTCTAATATCTGGACTGGAGTGGTGTGGATTGCTTGTGGATTATTCTGATGTTTTTATCAGCTGTTTGGACTCTCACGGCACCCATTCACTGCAGAGGATCCATTGGTGAGCAAGTGATGCAATGCTACATTTCTCCAAATCCAAATGATGAAGAAACAAACTCATGTACATCTTGGATGTCCTGAGGGTGAGTAACTATTCATCAAATTTTCATTTTTAGGTGAACTACTCCTTTAGTTGCATTATATCAATTTGGAATACAAGTCGCAGCATGATTCAGAAGATTTTAAAAAATGCAACTTATATTCCGGAAAATATGGTAGGCGTCATGTTGCCTGGCCTACAGCATGTTACAGTTTTTGTGCTAGTATGTCATGCAGCAAGTCAGTGTGTTCTTAAGAAATTAATAGCATATGAGCGCTTTACTGCGACAGATGGTTTCAGCTCATTTCCAAACACAATGCAGCACACAGCAATCTTTGCCTCACAATATGCCAGCACAGTCTAGCTATTTAGCACCTCTGAAAAAAACATATAAACACCCTGCAAGCACATAAAAACATCATTGTTCGCATTGACAGCAAGTGTCCTAATTTCACCAATCTGGCATTTCTCCTGCCCTGGACAGAGGCCATTTCAGTTGCCCTGCTGTCTTCAAGGATCGCAGGCCAGACACATAAAATACAGAGATGATGAGAAGGGATGGTCTTTTTTTTCTTCCTGTGATGAACAGGAAATCATTAGTCACCGGTTGGAGTGCAGGGGGTCTGCGGAGAACGGGTTCAGGGTGTGATGAGAAGGAGGAGCTGAGTAAGAAGTATCTGGCACTTTCCCTACACTACACTACCATCTGCCCATTACGCGCCCTGCTACACATCACGTGCCTAATTACTTACGGTTACACAAACAGGTGACACACACCAGTTTGTTTTGGTGTTGAACAGAAACCTGTGTTTCAGGTTGCATAAAGAACAAAAGTAAACCCCAACATAAAGGTTTCCTCAAGTAGATATGAACTAGATTTATGCTAAAACTAGTGCACAATGATTGCCCATACAAGACCAGTACTCAATAATTTAAACAGTCACCTCTAAAAAAACTACATTTAATATAAACTTAAGGCAAAACACTATAGGAAAAAATGTTGTTTTTCATGCATTGGTCAATTTTGAGATTTTGGGCTATTTGAGATTTTAAAGGCTGTTTTTTTTTTCCTCTTCAGCAGCACTTGCATACAACAAACTAACAAAATATTCCAAATCTATCTACAAATCTATATTCTGAAGGTTTTTACAGAGAGGTTTGTTCATACATCATTTGCCTGATTTTATACAACATTTTAATTTACTGGTTGTTGACAGTATTTTCTAATTGAGTGATAAAAAGAAAAATCCAAAATCCCTTCAATTAAAAACATTTGATTCTAATATGACAACAATATGAAGCGATCATTTTTAACCAACGTTCCGATTTCTCTTTCTCTTCCAATTTCTCTTTCCTTTCAGAAAACTTGTAATAAAAAATTGCAATGCTTAATGTAATCAATCAACTGGGGAAGCATGGTGATTTATTTTAGTTAAAAATTTTACCTTATTCACGTGAGGTGCTTGTCTCAATTTATATCATTAAACATTCATTTAGCTGTGTATTAAGAAATATTTTGCCTGCAGCTCAAAAATATTCTCAAAAACCTTTCAAAATATTGATTTACACTCATTTCCATTCTTTTTTTTTTTTTTTTTTTTTTTGCTGTGGTAGCAGATTGAAAAAGTACCCTGCAAGTGAGCAAGGAAGCATATTTATTATTTATTGATTTTGTACAACAGAGTTTATGAGAATTTGATATGGTGACTTGCCATATGTAAGCCATCAGATCAAAACTGTGAATAGCAGTGAATTCAGCCTGTCTCTTCATACACGACTGCCTGTAAATTGACTGCAATACCAAGAAAAGATTGAATCATAACCGAGCATAACAGAATCCCGTCCACAGCAATGGAAGAGCTGACAACATAAACAAACAACATGGACTTGCAGTTATTTTTGCATTGATTTACACAGAACAGGAAAAAGAAGAAAAGGAGAGCAAAGGTCTGGATGAGGGAGTGCTTAGGGAGATGTGGGCTGCATATATTTGGCTCAATGCTTCGTCCTCATCTTGCGATCTTTCACTCTGTTGCAATTTCATTGGTTGTTGGTTTATTTGTCAGAGATGGTTGGACAGATTTCAAACTAATTTGAAATGCACCGTAGCATCTGCAACCAGTTGCATGGTGTCTTTCTAGTGCGTCGCTGACGGGCTCACGCTGTGAGTTGGCTGTGATCTGGGGCTCCTTGTCGCAGTTATAAAACATGAAAGACCGACAAGCTTGGAGCTTGTTAGTGTGCGCTTCACTGAAGGGGGCAAAATCTTCTCAAACATATTTTTGCAAAGAAGTATTTAAATCCCACAAATATCTCTTTTAGAGTGACCCTGACATCTCATTGGTTCTAAATCACACTCTGCATATAAATTTACATTAAATACAATAGAAACTAAAAACAACACAAACATTCTAGCATTTTTTCCCTCGAGCACTCAAATAAATATTTCTCTATAAAATATCAGAGGTCAAAAGCCTGACAAAGACCAGTGGGTTTTTTTTTATTGTTAACTAAAAGTAAAACTATTAAAATTGAAATGACGCTGAAATAAAATATTACATGAAAACCTTCTTTAAGTTCAAGTTTAAGCATATAAAAAAATTGTTACAACTTAAAGTACAAATAAAATATACAATAATATATAAAATAGTACACTGAAAGTATAACTGTTTCATACTAAAATATGCATTGAAGTAATAAAATTACTAAAAGTCAAAGTTAAATAGAAATATTAAAAAACAAAATCTAATAAATATGACAAAAGCATATAACAAAATAACTACAACTTAAACTGAAATTAAATTAAAATTATAATAATAATAAAATAATATATACAATAATACACAGAAAGTATATTTATTTTACACTAAAAAAGCTAATTCAAGCTAATTCAAAATAAATACTATAATATTATATAAATAATAATAAGGAAACGTCCAGGGAGCAGTTGGGTGTTCGGTGCCTTGCTCAAGGGTCTCACCTCAGTTGTGGTATTGAGGGCGGAGAGAGTGCTGGTTATTCACTCCCCCCACCTACAATCCCTGCCGGACCTGAGACTTGAACCCACGACCTTCGGGTTATAAGGCCAACTCTCTATCCATTAGGCCATGACTGCCCCCTAATAAAATAAGCCTGACAAAAAAAATCATATCTTTATGCATAATTTGTAATAAGCAAGTGAACAGATGTACAAGTATGTACAGTACTGAAATTAAAAATATAGCAAAATAGATTTTTTTAAAAAGTTAACAAGGCATGTAACAAAATTACAGCTTAAAATTAAAATATAAAATAATATAAAAAAACTTATTAAAAATATAAAAATAAAAGCTAATTCAAAATAAATACTGTATATAAATAACACTAAAATAAGCCTGACAAAAAAAAAATTCATATCTTTAAGCATAATTTTTAATAAGCAAGTGATTTTTAATAAGCAAGACATAGACTATCCTTTTGAATCATCCTTTTGAGTAATTTTTAATAAGCAAGTGAGTAGAAATATTACCCAGTAAGAGAGTTATAATTTCCCTCAGACTGCCTTGCCTCTGAGATCTCAGTAAGAGTCATATGAATATACAGCTTACATAAATTTTCAGGACTTCCTTTTTGGAAACTGTGTTTAAATGGTTCTTTGTACTGTGTCTGAATGGAGAGCCCATACTGTGTTCAAACATGGGCTTTCACACAGCGTTTGAATGGAAAAGCTCACCTGCACCCCAACGAGAGCGTACAGTGAAGCTGTTTTTGAACTGAGGAAGTCACACAGCGTTCGAACAGTAGAGGCTTCGGTGCATTTGCTGGACGAATGGAAAAGCCCAGAATGCATTAGAAAGGAGGTTCACACTGCATCTGAACGAAAACTCACTGTGCAATTCAAAAGAGTGAGTAAATAGCTTTAACAATTAAAGAATCATTGAATATGCATTGCTGAAAATGTCCTTACCCTCAGGCCATCCAAGATGCAGATGATTTTTGGAGAAATGTAGCATTACAGTAGATCACTTGCTCACCAATGGATCCTCTGCAGTGAATGGGTGCCGTCAGAATGAGAGTCCAAACAGCTGATAAAAACATCACAATAATCCACACCACTCCAGTCCATCAGTTAACATCTTGTGAAATGAAAAGCTGTGTGTTTGTAAGAAACAAATCCGTCATTAAAACTTCTGGCTAAAATATGAGTCCTCCATCAATAATTTGCTTTCTCTAGTGAAAAATGTTGTCTCTTCTGACTCAGGAGAGAAATATGCACAGATCAAGAACCGTTTACAAGCTAAAACAGTCCAAAACAGGCCTTAACAAATATGTGGGTGTATTTTGATGTGAGAGAACAACAGAGGATGGACTTTTTCATTGGAATAATTATGAATTATGAATAATACATATTTTTGCCTGAAGCAACAGTTTAAAATTAAAAAATCTTAATGATGAATTTGTTTCTTACAAACACAGTTTTTGGCTTCACAAAATGTTAATTTATTGACAGGACTGGTGTGGATTACTTGTGGATTATTGTGATGTTTTTATCAGCTGTTTGGACTCTCATTCTGACGGCACCCATTCACTGCAGAGGATCCATTGGTGAGCAAGTGATGTAATGCTACATTTCTCTAAATCTGATGAAGAAACAAACTCATCTACATCTTGGATGGCCTGAGGGTGAGTACATTTTCAAAACTACAATTCCCATCATTCTCTGAGAACAAATGGTTAATAAATGGCCACTAATTATTAAATTATATATAATTTAATTTAATATAATTATTAAAACAACATTACAAAGAAGCAAAAACACAGTACTGTTTGCTTCCTGTCACTTGTTGCCGTACTAATAAAGTCAGTGTTCATAAGGCCTGAACACAGTCTGGTTTGTTGGAAGCGTCCGTCAGTATTTAATTTTACACACAGCAGTACAGAAGAGAGCTCAACATCTCGTCTGTTCCTTCATTGATTTATTGTCGAGAAACGAGCAGCGCTGCCTCTCCCTCTGCATTTATTTCCTTATCGACTCAGACTTGTTTTCACAGTCTGCCACAGGCACTTACAGTTGTTTGTGCAGTATGCTGTGAAAAGATTACTCAGGTGTATGACAGATTTTTATACATCATGAAAGAACGGCTGGCTGAGACAACATTCATCTCAGCTGTAGAACTGCAGTTATAAAGCCCATGTTACCGCAAAGGTTCTTGTCTTTTTAAGCCTAGTGCATACTATAAAAGAAGCTCATTGCCCTTTCATGATTTATGTTTTTGACACAAAGCTCAACTGAAGAATGTGGTGTAGGTCATGCATGCATTTAATGCATATGGAAAATTTCCAGACTTTGGACATTCTGCATACTACAGAAAAAAATAAGAGTAATACACCACGAAAAATAACTTCTTTGTTTTAATTAGCCTTTTAAAAACGTTCAGTTTTTACCATAGCTATAATTGTGTGTTGGCTACTATAGCAATAAACTTTAGATGACATGAAACTGTGGTCTAAAGTCTATCAAAAGTGCAAAAATGTTGGGGTAGTTTGAAGGGGGGGGGGGGGGGGGGGTTGTCTGCTGTTATGTCCCAGTGACAAAATCAAACCTACACCCTAGCTGTTTTGTGTTCATCTTCTTCTCCCATTTGCTCTTTTTACATTGACTATCACTCTATATAAACTAATACAATCAGATACAACAATAATTTTTTACAGTACATACTGTTTTTTTTGTTTTTTTACAGTATATACTGATAAATTGAACACTCACTTCAATGGTATGAAGTGACTGGATGCTTTCAACTGATTTGCTATTGAACTGTCACCAACTGAACTGCAGTGCTCAAACTATTTCAAATATAATGAATTAAGCTACAAACTCAATCATAATGCACAATGTTTCCATTTAACATGTATTTTGAGCTGCAGCTCGTCATATTAATGGAGTGTTTTACTAGTTAGCAGTAAACCGGTTAGCTCACCTGAACATGTTCATAGATTAAGTGTTGGATGTTATCTTTGGAATGGAAATGTGGATATTTTATTTGTAAACATCACACTTTTTCCGTTTATTTCAGTTAATGTCATAAAACTAGGGAGCTAAGGCATTAGTAGTAGTGACAGTCATGTAAACATGGCTGAAGACGCGAAAAGCGGTGGAACAGACAAAGCGATGCAATTGTAGTGATGGGTGAAACGGAGCTTTTCGAAACTCAGAATCAGTTAAACCGTTGCGTCATAGAATGATTCACTGATTCAAAGCGCTCCAATCGGATTGCGTATCACGAATCATCTGATTCAGATCGGGACTTCGGAGCAGGTTCACGAATCATTATTCAGATCAGGACTTTAGAGCGCGTATTGTGAATAATTTGATTTGTATCAGAGCTTTGGAGCGGGTTCGTGAATCTTTTGATTCAGATTGGAACTTCAGGGCAGATTCACGAATCATTATTCAGATCGTGACTTTGGAGGTTAACAAAAAAAAAGCAATAAATTCACACCTTAAGAGGACACATAGGATGAACATAGAGATGCAGTTTTCAATGCTTTAGGATTAACAGAACTTTCGACAGGTTCAATATATTCGTCTATATCAACTTTCTATAAAGAAAAGAAAGGTTCTGCTCTCAAAATCAAACCTATATGCCCTTGTTGCTGAAAATTCAGCTTTGCATCACAGGAATAAATTGCATTTTAAAATATATTCAAACAGTAAAGAGTTATTTTAAATTGTAATAATATTTCACAATATTACTGTTTTTATGTGTTTTTGATTAAATAAATTCAGCTTTGGCGAGCAGAAGTGACAACTTTCAAAAACATAATTTTTAAAAAAATCTTACAGACTCCAAACCTTTGAACAGTTTGTGTATAACTACTTAAAATGAGTGGAAAAATATGTCTAAATATACTCATGTTGGTTTTTACTATGAGAAAGCTTCTATAGGTAGGATGCAGAGCCTGTTAAAAACCTGGTGCACAGCACAACTGTATTTTGTGAGAGTAGTCTGTGCTGTCCATTCCTGTCTGCTTGGCATTTTATATACAAAAATCAGTTTAAACAAAGGCTCAGCAAAACTGCGCAAAGCACAGCACTTTCCCCGAGCAAACACACCTGTCCCCCTGGGCATTTTCTAAAGGCTGAACAAAAGCACTTATATCTGCATAAAATCTGTTATATGATTCAGTGAGCACAGCATACAAAACACATCAAGCGTTCGAGAGCCAATTACAGTCATTCATACTCTGATAGCGCTCATGACACACTCCAAAAGTGGAGAGCACTCGATCTGCGACGGTGTCTGTAAATGAAGAAGAGCTGGAGACATTAACCCAGAGACATGCTTGAGTTCACGTCAAAGTGAAACAGAGAGAGGGAGAGTCCGGAAAAGGTCAAAGCTAATGGCTAAAACCACACATATATAGTTCTTGCATTTAAGAAAAATCTGTCTATCCATCACTAGCTAATTCGTAATCTAGATAAGCACTGACCCTTTCAGCTGATGTCATGGTGACGCATTTGACATTCAGAATTATTCTTAGGGCATCTTAAGTTTATCCTGGCTGAGAATTGTCTACTAAGACAAGATGAAATACTTAAAGTAACCAAATAGATTGATCTGAAATGGTTTGAGATCATAATAATAGAAAAAAGTATTCATGGCGCTAATGGTTGCACATACAGTACTGACAAAAAACATGGTATAGGATTTACTTTGAATCTAGTAAATGTAATAATTTACAAATAATTCATTTAAAACAATTAATAAACAGTATGAAACAGTATACCCCAATAATAAAGTTTTATTTACAACTTTAGAAAAAAACAAAAAAACAAAAAAAAACATTTTTTTACTGAGCGGAAAAGGATACTTTGATACTATGCATCTCCAAAAATCTAAGTATCTCAAAATATCTAATGTCTAAAAGTTCTAAAACAAACAAATAAATAAAGAATAATCTAAAAGATATCTATTACTGACAAACTTTAGCAAATCAACTCACTCTTTCTCATAAGCACATTTATACAACGTTTCAAAGTTATAAATAAAATACTGGAGTATATTTGACAAGGAAATACTGTTTCAAAATGTTTAATTCACACATTAACATGTGTTCACTTGTCGTTTCTTTGCAATTATTTGTGAAATTTACTAGCAATTTCAAATTTGTTTCAAAGTGAATCCTACAGAGTGTAATATGAACCCACTCACTTTAAATACAATTTTATTTTCCTGGACAAAACCCGTGCTGCTTAAAGCTGCTTTGCAGTGAGGTAATCTAACGGAAGCTTGTGACTTTCTAGTTTTGTGTGCAATACACATCAGACGTCCAGTGAGCGGTTTGTGACAGGTCTGTAGGTCTGCCAGCTGAGACTGACTTTGCACAGACGAGCTACAAAAGCTCTTTGATGCTGTGTAGAACAGGCATCTAAATTTACACCGGCACATGGGAGGGAACACCATGTCCATAATCTGAAGAATAATGCTGATGCACTGCAGAGTTCCCAGGCTGGCTCTCCTGACAGTTTTAAATTTGATGAAAAGATAGTAAAAAGTTTCAATAATGCTCAGAAGTGCAGGATCTGCAAAGCTCCTGACCGCTTTAGTAATGACCCGGTACCATATTACAGATCGAGGGCAGGTGCAGCCCGGCAATACTGCGCTCTTACCACCAATTCAATCAAGGATCCAGTTTTAACAGGAAAATCCACTTAAGTGAATATTGCAAAAACAAGCCACACACACACCGAAAAGCTTTAACCACTTTTAGTAATGATAGACTACAAAGGCAAAGTCATACAGGTTAATCAAAGCACTAAACCTCAGTATAATTGCCCCCTCATTTAGGCTGAGTTTCTTCTGATGAAAGAGGTAAATGTTTAGTTACCAAGCTACAATTGTGAGTGCTAGCTTTCCCAGAAACATTTTATGTGGCAGCATCGCTCATTAAATGGTGATTGACCCAAAAATGAAAATTACTCACCCTCATATGGTATTTATTTATTAAATAAATAAATGTATTTATTTATTATAATACTGTAAATTTGCACGCAAAAGCATTGAAATATGTTTTTTCCTTTTCCTCCCACCACATATTATTTCCATCATAAATGTTTTGCGAGTGAACACAAAGTTTTTCACTCAAAAGCACTGAAATATAATTTTTTACTGTTTTTTTTATTTATTTTTTTATTATGTCCTTTTAGGGGTTCTGTAGAGTTAAAAACTACATCATATATAGTTACATAAATATGAAACTAAATATATTTATTTAATAATATAAAATCATATAATGTAAAAACAGAATAAATTTTATAGTTGAACAAAAAATTCTTATTTTCTAGGAAAACGTTTTGAAAAAAAAAAAAGCATATAATAAAGTATTTTATATATATACACATGCCTAGTAGCATTAAAAGCAGGACGGTGCAACAAAATACGCTTATCAATCAAAGGTATCTAACAGAAAATTGCATGCTAGTGGCTCTTCACCTTTAAATAAAAATTGTGCAAGTCTTGATTTCTTGATCTAAAACGAACAAAAAAGTCCATATTTGTGCACTTTATTTTAGTCTTTTTCTAAACTATCTAGTCATATGATACAAACTCCTGTTAAAGTGCTTTCTTGTCCTTTTTGGAGGTCAGTGGCTCTTTTTTACTTTATGCTGTCATTGATCGTGCTGCTCTTTCTTATACATTATTCAGTATTTCACCTTTGTGCTCTACAGTAGAAAGAAAGTTAAACAGGTTTGGAATGACATCAGGGTGAGTGAATGATGGCACAATGTACTTTTCTGGGCGAACCGTCCCTTTAATGATGGATTGTTGGCTTGCCACTCAGAATATTAGTTTTGTGTAAAAACTCATCTGACCTCTCCGATCAAACCAATATCTTGGGTACTGATGAGATTTGTGATTGACTTCAGTTTCTGAAATGAAAAAGCATGAGGAGTGTGTATGTACATTCGGTGAGGGACGTTTATGAGGTTATTGTGGTCTGTAGATAATGCTGTGACGGCAACAAATCTGTGGCTTTTCTTAAAACAATAGCTGTCTGCTCCAGAGTGTGTATGCTGTGCTGTGTGTGATTGATTCTCTGTGTATGATGCCATCCTCAGATGGGAACGCTCCGCATTGAGATTTATTTACAGTCTTTGTGTGTTTGCCAGGGCAGATCATGTACATGGATCAAGGGCGAGCGCGGGGTGACAGAGAGGATGCAGGCCAGAGATAAATGCACAAATGGGACAGGCAGGTTTTCCTGACACTGATTTGTCACTGCGTGGGTGTATCTGTCTTTCTCAACTGCTGTGGGGCTATAAATGCAAAGATCACTGTAAAGAATACATGTTTTATAGGGCTACTCATTAGCGATGTTTGCAACAACACCCTAGCAACAGCCAGTACACCCTAACAACCACATATTAATGCCTAAATAACTAAAAACCACTCAGTAACTGCAATGCAAATTGTTGTGGCAGGTTTTGAAAAGGCAAACCAATCACATTTATTTAAAAATGTAAAAATTAGTGCTGTCAAGTTATTAATCGCGATTAATCGCATCCGAAATAAAAGTTTTTGTTTACATAATATATGTGTGTGTACTGTTTATATTAATTTTGTATATATAAGTACAAACACATTCATGTATATTTAAGAAAAATATGTTGTTTATATATTAAATATTCTTAAATATATAATATAAAATATAAGAATATAAATATATAAATGTATATACATGTAAATATTTTCAAAATACATATGCATGTGTTTGTATTTATATATACATAATAAATATACACAGTACACATACATATATTATGTAAACAAAAACTTTTATTTCGGATGCGATTAATCGCGATTAATAACTTGACAGCACTAGTAAAAATTCTTCTTAATAGTTCACTGATGACCAGCTGTCAGTTCCGCATTCGCATTAATCTTTTATAGGATAAAAGATGTAAAAACAACTGTTTTACAATCAGTCTTGGCCACTGTGCCATGTAAAATCCTCTTATTTAAACAGTCAGATTTTAATCCATATACTCAGTTTCTCAGCCACTGTAATGGAATATAACTGCACATATCCAAACAAAAGTCATTCTTGCTACACTATTAAAAATAAACATTCCTAAAAGGGCTTTTTGAAAATAAAGGTTCTAAAAGGGGCTTTTTGCAATTCCCAAAAAAAGGTCTTTTCATAAATAAACCTTTCAAAATAAATGTTCCAAAAAGGGCTTTTCACAAATAAACATTCCAAAAAAAGTCTTTTCACATATTAACATTACAAACAAAAGGTCTTTTCACAAATAAAATAAATAAATAAATAAACAAAGGTTCCAAAATGGGCTTTTCAAAAGTAAACATTCCAAAAAAGGTATTTCTTTTTACAATTAAATGTTCCAAAAAGGTCTTTTCACAAATAAGCATTCCAAAGGGGTTTTTTCACAAATAAACATTCAAAAAAAGGTCTTTTCACAATAAATACGTTCCAAAAGGGACTTTTTGAAAATAAACATTCTAAAAAGAGTCTTTTTGCAAATAAAGGTTCCAAAAAGGGCTTTTTGCAAATAAGTGTTCCAAAGGGGGCTTTTCGCAAATAAATGTTCCAAAAGAGGCTTTTCGCAGTGACACGCATAGAAGAATCATTTTTGGCTTTCAGTGAACAATTATGGTTTTTATTATTATTATTATTATTATTATTTCTTTTTTTGTTTTGTTTTTTGTTTGTTTGTTTTTTTTTATTGTGAAGGACATTTTACAAATTTAAAGAATCTTTTTCCACAATAAAGAACCTTAAGTGGAATGGAAAGTTTCCCATGGATGTTAAAATTTCTTCATAGAGCCATCAGTGCCAATAAAGAAGTCTATATGGTAGACAGCTTATCAATTTTACAAACATTAATCTAAATGAATGTAAAACAAGATACAGAGGGGTGAAAGCATCGCAACAGTCTCATAATCTAAACTTATGGTGCTTGTGTCCTTTTGATGCAGAATTAATGAGTAAAATTAAATTAGTGTTCAGAATTACTAAAATATGGTAAGACAATCTTCATTATTTCCAGAAAATAACATGATAAGAATGCTCATGTCTTTTTTCACAATAAAAAGGTGAAATGACTCTCTACATTATGGTAATTGGCAAGAAAATTATGTCACAATGTTACAAATAACATATGACCCAGGCATAAAACTGCAACCTTTGACACTTCTTTAATCACATTCTGTCCTGTCCCATCTCATTCAGTACCTGTGCTTGAGTACACACTGGTGAGAACAGCACACACGCCTTTTATGTGGCTACACGCCCTCTTCCATTTTTAACTTTGACATTTTCCAGCCCTCTGTTTTTACAGAGCGACCCAGGAGATCAGAGGGAGAGAGAGAGAGAGAGAGAGAGAGTGAATGAGGGACTGAGAGAGAGAGACAAAGAGTGAGACACCGACAACACAATGAGGGAGAAGGTGCTGCTCTCTGCTCCAGGAAATCTAAGCACAGCTATAAATGCCTACCAGAAGTCTCAGAATAGCATGCTATCATACTACTAGTACTATTTTTCAGCATGCAGCATGTTTATTGAGCACATTTTCTATGCATTGGAATACCTGGACGATATTCAAATGCTGATATCGGAAAGTTTGAGTTAGAGTAGTTTGCAAAAAGCGCAATTATGAAAACGATGAGGCTGTAAGTAGATGAGTCTACTTGTTCAGCATAATGATGTTTAATGTCACCGACAACCTCTGAAGTCCCATTTAGCTACTTGTATTGCTAATGTATCTTAGGCTGTAGAATAAGATGTGAGAATATCTTGAGCTTGTGTTAAACACAGACCTTATTTCAGACAAAAAAATGACTTCAGGACAATTCAACTGAAGTTCAAAAAACTTTTTTAAGACTCATTCCTGCAGCATGTGTCATTATTTGAACAGACTGCCAAATGTGAAGACGTTTAATGCAAAATTGGAATAAAAATGGCATAATATCAGTTCTTTTGAGATAAGACAGCATGTCAACAACAAAGTCATGTAACAACAAATGTAGCAAAATACTGTTTTAAAAGTCTTACCACAGTGTATTTCTTGCAGTTTCACATATGAATGAATCTCCTGAAACATGATCATGTCACATTCACCTCAAAATCAAAAGAACAAAATGATAAATCACTATTAGAATGACAAATACAGTGCATAAAACAAAATTAAGCCTATTTTAGGACAGAATATGATTTTGAAATGTGACATTACTTTTTAAAATTATAGTTTACTCCAAATGTTCATTATTGTAATGCTTTTGGAAACTTATTTTAAATGAGTTTATTTGTAACTGCATTATTCTCAGATGATTCTCATTAGATTTGAAGTACTGTAAAACAATGATTTTCATTAAAATCAGATGAGTTTTTTATGCATAACAGTAATTAGAATTGTAGGGGTGCTCAGGCTTAATTTTCATCACGCAAAAGTAAATTATATCTTTTTTTTTGAGTTTGGGATGAAATACGACACAGATATATTCTTCACCGACACATTATCCACCTTATTTTTGACGTAAGAGTAGGTTTGACCATATGTAACTTGAATGTGCGAGGCCTCCAGAGTCATTCACTTCCAGTTAGTGGTAATTGTTAACAAATTATTTTAATTCACTTTCATAATCATAAACACACTGGTTTGTAGTGCAAATAGTTTTACGTTGCATTTTGTTATTCTTCTAGTTCTATAGCAGCTAATGAATCAGAAGTCTCGTGCATTCACAAAAATAGCTTACTTCCACATTGCACGTTAAGGGGAATACAGTACGCAGCACACTACTATCCCATTCTCAAAACAGCCGCCGTGAATCTGATAGCTTGGTAACAACATTGGCCCTTCTGAATGAAACACTGCATTTCATTGACCCAGATGATGTGTTAATGCATAATGATGGCGAATCAATGCATCATAATTCCCTGACCTGTAATGTGAAGTGTTTTCATAAGTCAAGTCCATCAGTGCAAACAGGAACACAATGAAATTAAAGGAGTGAGAGCGAGATAAGAGGGATGGGGAAGAGAGGGAATCCATTCCTCTGCATTAGCTGAGCAGGTTATATTGATAGATGAGTCTGAGGAGGAAGAGAATATCACTGAGGAGACAATGATGCATGATCCAATCAAACGCGCAGCTCACTGTGGAGTAACCGGAGCCAACTGCACTGATTACTACGACACGGGAGAGAGCGATGAGAGAAAGACGAGGGCTGCAACGGGAATCCCCGAGGTTTACTCACACTGCTGTCTATTTGACCTACGTCAACCAATTTTACAGCTCACCCAAAAAAAAGCAACACATACGGTCATCATAACAAAATATTTGGGCCTAAATTTAAGATTTTTGTATTTGAATTCCATATTCAATTTCCATACATTTGGATTGCACAGTTTTAACATAAAGAAACAAAGTCAATGTGATGCATATATATCAGTCATACATAAATGAGACAGGTCAGATTTATGTAACAGTACTAATAAAGTGAATGTTTAAATATACAAAAAACAGGTTTATATATTTATTGTCAATAAATAAAATTTGTAAAAACTATTTGAAAATTGCTTGTTCCACCAACCTACTAAACTTAATGCCATGCATATTTGACAGTCATACATAAACGAAACAGGCAAAAAAAAAAAAAAAAAAACAGGTACGACATTTGTATATATATATATATATATATATATATATATATATAAAAATATTATACAAGTTATTATACATTATATTTAATATATAATATTATACAGTAATATACAAAAAGTATGTATAATATTATAAAAAATTAATATAATATTAATTGTGAAAACATTTAAATTTATTCAGTTATAAGATGACAAATATATATATATATATATATATATATAAATATTATACAAGTTATTATACATTATATTTAATATATAATATTATACAGTAATATACAAAAAGTATGTATAATATTATAAAAAATTAATATAATATTAATTGTGAAAACATTTAAATTTATTCAGTTATAAGATGACAAATATATATATATATATATATATATATATATATATATATATATATATATATATAAACCTGCTATTGTGTATTTAAAACACATTAAATAATGTTTTAAAACAATGATTAACAATAGATAAATTCATCTTTAATTATATATAAAAATATAATTATCTAAAATACAAATGCATATAATAATGTATAATAATATAAATAATAATAACAATGACAGATATGATAAATTATTATTATTAAACAATAAAAAATATTATTGCATTACTCCACAAAATATCAAACCAAGTGTCATCACTAACTATCTATTTGTATTTATTTGAATAATATTTTCAAAATGCATTTATTCGAATTGCTTAGAATCAGCATAAATCTGTTTATTGTGAAAATAATTACATTTATTCAGTTAAAAAGTATGAATATGTTTAAAATATGGCTATAGCTGTGGAACAAGCAATATTCAGTTAGTTAAAATGTATGAGATTGAAACAAACTGAATGTATTGATTTATTGATTTATTGATTTAAACCTGGTTTTGTGTATTTAAAACACATTCAGTTCATTACTATTACAGAAAACATTAAATTGTTTATGCATGACTGACAAATATGCATCACATTAAGTTTATTAGTTTATGTTAAAGCTTTGTAATCCAAATGGATGAAAATTTTATATGCAATTCAAATACATAAATCTTCAATTTAGGCCTCATTTTTGGAGTGCATGCTTTTTTGCATGATCTTTTTCTATGGAACACAAAAAAGAGAAATTTCTACTGTTAACACTGAGGATTGTGAAGTACAAAAACACAAAGTGTATGCAATGGAAAAAAAACTACTTCTTATGATTGTTATATTCTTGCAGGGCAACAACACAGAGTAAAACTGGACAAGAAGGTCTGGATGACGGCCATTCTAAACCCTCACATAACACAGAGGAAGAAGAAGAAACTGTGAAAATCTGGAACACGCCTCTGCTTGTGGAGTCAAAGGCGGTGGGATTCAGAGCTGGGCTGTGGGACGCCCAGGCTCATCTCTCCCGAGAGTCTCCAGAAATCACTTTCTGTTCAGACAGGCGTGTAATAGTCTGAGCTCGCACAACTACTGTACGCACTTCTGTTCTATCAGCGTCCTCCAACCAAACCCAACAGATCCGCTCCATCACCACACAGGTCAAAAGGAGGAGATGGCCAGATCTAGACTCATTTAAAACTGCTTCGTCGCCTCATTTTCAGCTTTTTGCCCACATGCCTTTTGACTTTTACACTACTGTTAGAGTCTGAGAAAATGTTTCAGCAGTTCAACATTGGTGCCAATTTTAAATCAGGCCAAAAATGTTCCAGTTGTTCCTTTTGTTCCAATTGGGAATAAAAAAATCATAACTGAGATCTTCCTTAAAATCTCAATTGATCCCAAATGGCAGAAAGATTAAGTGAAGAGCTTCAGCAAAAGTGTAGACTGAGAAAAAGACTTTCATGTTTCTCCTAGATCTCAGCAATGTATCAAACAGTGCTCGTTTACTATAGTCTGCAATCAGATATTAAAAAATCTCAATATGAACCCAAAAATTTATTATTATATTCTTCCAAACCCATGATATGAGCTGCTATACATTAACTTTATAGCTCATTTATGACTCATTTCTGTTTTATCTCTTCTGTAGGATTTTAGGAAGCACATCAAAGATGAAGTTGATATGTATATGAAACATAATTAAGAACTCTATTATGTCTCCTGAGCAGTACAGTTCTCCTCCAGAAGCCTGCAAAGCCAAGATTGGCACTAGTATACAATGCAGCCTTCAGTCACCATAATTCATCATTCAGACAGTCATCTAAAATATTATTAAACACAGAACTGTGTAATATTCCTGTGCTATAAACAACAATAAAAAACATTGACTCAGCAGTGTCCATTTTTATTTCTCCTAAGGAATTTTAGGAGAAACATCTGAGACAAATTTTATGAAATATGACTTTCAAAACTTTCATTCTCATGCTGTTCTCAAAATTAAACAATAAAAATCTTACAAGACCAGGGGTTTTAAACTGCGTAAGGGAGTGCTAGAGAAAAGTTGAGAGAAAAACAGTGGAATTTTTAAAAAAAAAAATAATTAATTAAAAATAAGATTAAATTAAATAAATACAATTGTTTAAAATAAATTAATAATGTAAAGATAAATTAAAAAACAATATTATAAATTAAATCATTTATGTGTATACACATACACACACACACATATATATATATATATATGTGTGTGTGTGTGTGTGTGTGTGTATATATATACATATATATATATATACACATACACACTATATTGCCAAAAGTATTGGGTCGCCCCCTTCTAATGAACAGGTTTGACTACTTTAGTAATTTCTATGAGTACAAATCTTAATGTTAAAGCATATAATGATATTCTAGGAAACTGTGTGCTTCTAATATTATAGCAACAGTTTGGACAGGACCCTTTTCTATTCTAACATGACAATGCCTCTGTGTATAAGGCAAGGTTCAAAAAGAAAATGATTGATTGAGTCAGTGTGGAAGAACTTGACTGGTCTGCATAAAACCAAGTCCTAATCCCAGTTGAACACTGGCTCTGGTGTGACTGTAAATGCAGACCTTGAGCCAAAAACTCATCACCAAACACCAATGACTTGTACATACACTATATAGACAAAAGTATTGGGACACCCCCTTCATTAGAACAGAAAAATGCACTTCCAAATCTGTGGCAACAACGATGGGAACATAATTCATGTATTTAAAAATTGTATTCCCGTCTCTGTTGCAACAGTTTTGGAAGTGTCTAAAATGACTGTACCCATATGTACAATAATATTATTATATCATAATATTACTGTATTTTACATCATACAAATGCAGTTCTGATGTTCAAAAACATAAAAAATCCCAAACTTTTGAATGGCAGTACATATAACACATGAGCAAAATTCACAATCTAGCAACACTGTACCAGTTCCTTAAATGCACTGAATGCATTTATTAAATTCCTTTAAAATGTTGTAAGAACATCTTTTCAACCTTAGCTAAAAAACTCCAAAGTGTAAACAATTTTTTTATGCGCTGTATACTGTATGTCTTCCTTTCCACTGCATGAAATTAATCTATGTGTGTAATATTTGGTCCTGAGAATGTTTTCCAGCAAACAGAATATTAATAATTAATTTAAAATTCTGTTTATCATTATTGTTTCAGAAATAATTGATTGACTCAATGATGCACTGGTGAATCAATTTTTCCAAATAATGTCTGAGTGAGATTGTGACTCACTGTGTGTGAAATAGCAGGGGGTTTCACTTAGATGAGGAGGAAGCGCCTGCGTTGTCCCTAGAAACCCCCCATCATGACAAAGCCTGAGCACCTCACATTCACTGACTTTGAAGCTCTTCCAAAGGCGGGAGGTATATAGAGACTTCACACTGAGATGAAAGGAAGATGGAGACTGAGATGGAAGTACAATGCACAAAACATACATTCATTTAAGCTTAGCTGCTAAATAAAAAAGGATTATACTTGCTAGACTGTGCTGTCTTGTAGTAGTCCCACAGAGACAGACTCTTGACTGCGAGCAAGTAAATCGACCACATTCGTTTAGTTTTACATGGCATTTAGAGACAAGTTTATCTGAAATAGTAGTTATAATAAAGCTTTTTGCCAATTAAAAAAAAAAAGGAAGAAAAGAAATTACCACTAACATGTATAAACTTTGTGATAAGAATCAAAAGTAAGTGTTGTTTTTCATAAACAAATCAGAATAGTTCTGCTGGCGGACATCAAATTTACTTTCAGCTAAAGTTTACTTTCAGTGTCTTTTTGATGCTACTATATATATATATATATAGAAAAAAATACATAAACTATAACTATACAAACATAAATAAATAATAAGGATGGCAAAAACAAACAACAACATTACTAAAACTTTAAACTAAAAAAAAACAGAAAACAAAAATAAAATCTCATTCAAAATTCTGACAAAAACCTATAATAGCATATCAATAATACTAAAATATCACTGCAGGGCACACAAAAAAGTGCTCATTTTATCAACATTACAGTTAACATAAAACTAAAACCATAAAACACATGTTCACATATATTAAAAATTAACTGAAATAAAATATAAAAAATAAAACACAATTAATATATTTTTTCAGTTTAACTTGAAGTATTAAAACTAATCATATATATATATATATATATATATATATATATATATATATATATATATATAAATTATACAAACATATTTTTAAAAACTACAAAATTACAAAAACATACAAGATCATTAAAACTTTAACTAAATTTATAGTAAAAACATAAAACAAAATGTAAATCTAATTCAAAATGATAACAAAAACTATAATAGTGTATCTAAAATAACACTACATGGCACACAACTTCATTTCCTGGCACACTAGTGCACTCTGTCTCCCGGAAATAGCATAAAGCCAGTCAATCAGACTGAAAAACTGCCAAGTTTCCGCCATCTCTGGCCTTTTTGTGTATGCATCAGATGGTCAGTAAATGACCTGTCTATCTGAAGTTGAGAGTAGATTTTGTGTGCTGTTTACAGATAAAGCAGAGAATGTCACATTCTTTGCCACCCAGCAAACTGAAACTTTCTCTGAATATGAAATAAATGCATGTACAAATCTCCACACCCAATCCTGAAGCTTTTGAGCAAGCGGAGGAAGATAGCCTTTAAACTCGACAGAGAATGGCCTCGCCTTCAGTCTACACCCCGTTTTTCATTCACGAAGGCGGCCACTGGCCATCTATAGAGCATACGAGTTTGCATGAAGCCGCTTCAGTGACAGTACTGCTGAATACATTAGTCAGAACTACAAAGAGCACGACTATTGATTATTCACTGCAGATGGAAAGTGTAAAACAGGAGCCAAGGTCCGTAGGAAGCAAATACACACAATAACCAGAGGGCCGCCTCGGAGGGATACTTGCTCTTTAGCGACCTATAACAGGGTAAATGTTATCCAGGACATGTGGGCATCAGCACATTTGGTTTTTGGGACATGAGGCCCACAGCAAACTCCAAGCCTGAGGCTTGGTCCTGAATGCAGAAGTCCAGCAGGGAGTTGGCTTGGCTAGGCCTCAGCCTGGTACCCGTGAGAGCGTCAACACTAGAGGGTGTTTATTGGTCTTCAGAGGACTTATGCTGGGGAAGTGCCAATGGAAAAGTGAATTCTCTGCAGAGAGCAAGGAAATGTTGTCTCGGCAAGGCAAAAGTGCGCTGTGAGTTTCTATGAAAGGTCATGGGGTCAAGCAGGGTGCCAGAGGCTGTTGCTGACAAAAATAAAAACAGCACTTGAATTGCTGCTGCACTAGTTTGCATTTATGAGCCCTGTAGTTCTATTCTGGGTATACAGTGTTACAAAAGCAAACTGGACGAGACAAACCTATAATATTACACACATAAATAGATACAGACTGCATCGATCTTTGGGAAAAACTTTTATGTGCAGGCTTTCAAACTTAATAAATCAGTGAAATTTGAGTTGATTGCACTCAGAAACAAAACCCAAATTGCAGCTCTTAAAGCAATAGTTCACCCCAAAAATAAAACAAAACCAATTGTTCTCAAATGTCTTTTCCATACAATGAAAGCGGACAGTGATTTATACTGCTAAGCTCTAAAGAAAAAACAAAAGGAACATAAAAGTAGTCCATATACAGTAATTTGTGTTCCACATTCCAAGTCTTCTAGAGTCACAATAGTTTTGAACAAGTTAAAGACTGAAAATCATATTTATATATGCATACTTGCATATTCCAAATTGGTTCATCAAGACTTGTCAGGTCTGACACCGAATAGCTGATTGTGACACAACAAGTTTGAATATGTGCAAGCACAAATGAGATTTGATATCAATGGCAGCAGAGACGACTTTCAGCAAATAACAGTCTCGACAGCCCTCGGTTCCATCAACTTCCATTGTACTTTTGCAATCGGTTGAACAAATGCAGCCATGACCAGATAAAAAAATATATGTTCCAAGAACGTTTTTCTAACATTCTCATGAGGTTATGAAAATGTTATTTCAGAATGTTCTCTTAACATTAAAAATGTTACTTTTTTTTAAAGTATTTAAAAATGTTTTTCCTTTGTTATATGAATGATAATGGAACATTCCATGTCATAATTTTGCAAACATTATGGGAACGTTAGTTTTGAATGTTCTAAAACAAGTAGTAACGTTTAAAACTAAAATGTTTAAAAAACCTTCCATGAACGATATATAAACATTTATATTGTTGTGCTAACGTTTTGAGAACATGATTAAAAACCAAAGTTCTCTTAATGTTACTAGAACATAAAGTTTTGAGAACATTATGTTAGCAAGGCATTCATTACTGCAATCAGACATGAGCAAAAATATTCATTTTTGAGTGAACCATCTTTTAAGAAAGCACTGAAATCCTATTCTAGTGGCCCAAGAATATTTGTTATCAAAAGTAATCATTCCCATACGAGAAAATCATGCATTTGGTAACTTACCTATAGTAGACACCACTGTCCCAACAAAATAAAACGCTCCTGTAAAATCCCATCTGGGTCGAAGAGCATCGACCCGAACTCCAGCAGCAATCGCAGCCTCGTACTCTTTCAGGAAGGAGCTCAGATCCTGCAAGCTGATATTGAACGTGTCGCTGAAGTTCAGGAGGGTCCTGTTCCAGCGCCCGTGTGCTCGCAGCTCGGACGGCCTCTCGATGGCGGAAAACACCGCAGCGCCGCACAGCAGGTACACGATGATGAGCACTGCGAGCAGCAGAAAGCGCCCATTGTCTTCGTTAATGTGAAGGGAGCGGCAGCCCTGCAGTCGCTGCGCCGGCATCATCCAGATTTCAGCACCACCGGCGCAGTGGACAGCGACCAATGCAATGACATGGATCCTAGAGCTGCGCCTTCAGGACAACCCAAGACCTCCTGAGATCGTGTTAAAAATGGGATAATATGTATCAAACACAGCAGAGAAGTTTTAAATCAGAGAAAGACTCCATTTAAGACACTTACCAGCTTAATTTATCCATTTCTCGTTACCAAGAACTGCTGCTTTAGGACACTCCGATCTTCTAGGACATTGCACATGTTAACGATACATTTGTATCAAACAGGCAAGATACGTTTTGGAAAAAGAGAAAGAGCTGATTTAAGACTTGAATGCATTTCTACTTTTCTTTTATGCATTTATGCACAATTATGCATTTTACTTATAAACTGTTGCGTTCTAAATAACCTGCCCAAATCGATGCTTCTTTAAATTAAATGTACTTTAAAACACCACTTGTGGATCCGCTTTAGTAGATTTAGTTAGTTAAATATTGAACTCACCCTCGTGCTCAATAAAGTAGTTCTCCGTCCATCTCCGTCTCCATCCCATTGATTGTCCATCCACATAAATCCACCTCTAAAGTGTTCAGCTGCAAGCTACAATCCTTTGAATTTCCAAGGTTGTGTTTTATTGCTGGGATGCAGCAGTGTGTCCTCCTGCTTTTCCATGTTGCGGGTGAAGCATCCAGCTCATCCTTTGGGTCGCTGCGCCAAATCTCTCGTCCCGTGAATCACATTAATTTATGCTTCAGTGAAAGATACAGCAGGCTAAATGCAAATAAAGACATTTAGCGACCATATGAGGGAGATTTTTTGCACTTTTTGTGAGGCAGATCTCCAGTCTATCCGCTGTGGGATGTTTGATGCCCGCAGTCCTAATGATGCTTATCTGGTTCAGATCAAATCTGTGCGCACTAGAGTAATGCTATGATTTACACTATACAGTACGCTAATACAGTGAGCATCTTCAATGCTTTTTATTTTACCTCACTGGTCGTTTATCAAAGTTTGATTTAAAATATGAAATCTACAGCTAATGGTCGTTTAAAAAAATAATGAATGCAAATAAAATACTTTCTTTCTTTAACTGTCAGCTTTACGTCCCATTTTCTCCTCGCTACATCAAGAAAATAGCTTCTTTTTTCACACTAAGGTTGTTTTTCTACTTCGTGTGTCCTGAGTATTTAAACTCCCTTTTTCCACCCTGATCCTTACATTGAAGCAATGCTGTTTTCCTTCATCCTTGTTTTGCGTCGTAAATTTGTTTTTTCGGAGGAAAACGCGAAGACGTTGAATGGAAGAAAGCGCGGGGCACTTTTTCCCGCTCTTTTTCCACAAACAGCTCTCGAAATCGGTTGGGACCGCCAAAAACATCAGCCTTGAGGAGAAATTTGTCGACAATAACGTGATAAATGTTGTAAATGTTGCTTCCATTCCTCAGTAAGTCCATTTCGCGCCACTTGCGAACGCGTTGCCACAAACTCCCCACAAATCACGAGGAAACGATGCGGCACGCGTCACTACAACTGCTGGAGCGCACCGCGGTAACAGTAAGAGGTGGGTCTGTTTTTTCTGACAATTAATGGATGGCATAATTACCTGAGGCCAGCATTACAACTGCCAATTGCGAGTCCTGACGCAGTAATGGATGAGTCTGACTGCAATGCAATAGCTGGCATGTTTAAAATCCAGAGCCTTTAATGCAGAAAGTGCTGGATTACATAAATTAGGCGTTTCCTGAACTGTCAGGTCATACCGTACATACAGTTTTCATGCTAGGAAACCAACTGATTAATCCAAATTAACTAATCAATCTACTTAAAGGAATAGTGCACTTATAAAACAATCACTGTATCATTTACTCACAATACAAACCCTAATGACTTTTTCTCCTGCGAAATACATAATGAGGTGTTAAGCAGAATGCCAAAGCTGCCTTTTTCATACAATAGCGGTGTTTTTACTCACTTATATTGATCGGACAGCTGTCTGATCTTGGCGAGAAAAACGCATAGATGCATTTTTGCTGGAAGCAATGTAATCAAGGTGCGATGACAGGCATATAAGATGAGTATGAAAGAGCATAGTTGTTCAGGACCAGTGTTGGGCAGTAACTAGTTACTAGTAACTTAGTTACTGTAATAATATTACTTTTTGCAGTAACTAATAGTGTAACTAATTACTAATGAGATTTCAGTAATAATATTACAGTTACCATCCATAAAACAGCTTAGTTGCTTAGTTACTTTTGATGCCTCAACCACACTGATTTAAAATCCAACTATCAAATATTTCCTAGATTTATTTTCATAATTTTCAGGACTCGCACATGCATGTGATGTCCCCAGGGCAGCAGGCAAGCTTGGAATATGGAAAAACTTACATGCAGCAGATAGAAATATTGCATTATATTGAATTTGTCAGGAAAAAAGATGATCTGAACACTGTTGAGTAAGTTGTGGCTTTACTTTACTCTGGCATTACATCCCACCTACATCCCTCTGATCAGCATGTGGTACATTATATTACTATAATTTTTTTTTTTTTTAATTAAACAATTTCTTACAAACTTATGTGATTTGATCAAATACATAATGAAATATAATTGTATATGGGTAACAGAGAAAT
The DNA here is from genome assembly GCA_021397915.2 of Tor tambroides. Lineage (NCBI taxonomy): Eukaryota > Metazoa > Chordata > Actinopteri > Cypriniformes > Cyprinidae > Tor > Tor tambroides. The sequence goes on along the minus strand of JAFVLL020003467.1, from coordinate 206,213 downwards.
TACAATTAGCTTCAAGCTACACATGACAATTAATGAGATTAATACAACACTTCTTGAATGTCACTATCAATCACTATTGAGTGTTTGTAATAACTTCTGACTGCGATCCAATGTGGATTTTGGTCAAATGATGAGGCAGAAATATGTTGTTAGTAACATTCTAGAAGAATTTTATGTGGAAGATACACAGTTACAACTTCTGTGGGGTGTGAAGAAAAAGTAATGTAACTAGTAGTGTAACTAATTACTGTTGCCAGAAAGTAATAAGTAAAGTAACAGTATTACTTTTGAAAGGAGTAATTAGTAATGAGTAATATATTGCATTCTTTGAGTAACTAGCCCAACACTGTTCAGGACACATGCATAAACTTTACACCTCCCAAACCGAGCAACGTCAGCATACAAAAGTTTGTGAGCCCCAAGTTGAGTGACCAAGTGTAAATATAATGACAAAAACACCATAAAAGTAGTTCATATGACTCGAGGGCTCACAAATGTGTGAATTTACAATTGTTATGCACTGAAAATATGCCCTTCTGCCACATATCATTGATGTTTGTGCATATTTAAACCGGGTGATTAAAAGACATGTAAGACCCAATGATATTTCAAGTCAAAAGTGGCTTGTCCCATTTTGAGGCAATAAGCATGATTGAAACTGCTCAGTGAGTAAATAATAACATCATTGTACATTTTTGGTAAACCAATCCTATGTACAGATGTAGTAGTCTAACAGTTAAGAGATGGTTAAGGTTAAAAATCCACTTGCAAGAAGGATTCGCCCTGAAACAAGAGATTGATTGAGATTACAGATCTTTTCTATCACCACTGTGCCCTTGAAAAAAATCACTTAACCCCATTTTGCTCCAGGGGAGACATGATACTTGATTCATCAGCTTACCCAGACTGATTTCCCTTTCTTCTCTGGAGTCCAAAAGCTTCAAAGCTTCACTCCTGATATAGAAGGCCCTTTCCAACACATGAAATTAGAGTTAATCACAACATTAAATAATGTTATTCAAAGCAGGTAACATGAACACAATATTTTAGTCCGGCCGGTCTACACACAACAGTTCAATACTATGTTGGATGATGAATTATGAATTTTGAAATTTCATTATGCAATAAATGCCTAAACTTAAAGATTTAACTTAAAGGGACAGTGCACTCTCATGCCACTCCAAATTTATATTACTTTATTTCTTTAGTGTAACATAAAAGAATATATTTTGAGAATCAGTCTCTCTGTCAGTCTATCTGCATATAAGAAAATTTGTGGAATTTAACATGTCAGGGCTCATAAAAATCAGATTTACTTGCAGCCACAATGCCACCATGCAGCTGTTCCCAGATCAAACTGGCTGAAAACAGCCTTTTCATTGATGAGTTCTCAAGCCAATTGATTTAAAAAGTGTCTAAATGCAATATGTACTTGTTTTAGGAATGTCATTATTCAACAAGAGCCCAATTTCCTGGGTTATTAACCCTGACAATGGCAAAATCAATCCACCCTCTACTTTCACACACACTCTACTGCTAATAATGTAGATGATGACCATGATGATGATGTTGGTGATAGTAACAACAGGGCTAAACAAGACCTCTTTTTTAATATAAAGCAAACATTTCATGTTTATTATCTATAATGTACAGTCAGTATACAGCATAGCTTAACTGGCCATAAATATGTTTCTTGCACTGTTTTGTTGTTCTTATGATAAATGCTAAATAGATGAATGCACATGTAAATTAATTGTTTATAGCTGTTTAACTGCTGAAAGGGCTTTTGTCACAAAAACACAGACTCATGATTATGTTGTTCCTTTTGGTGTCTCAACAGCAGAAATGTGTCACCACGTGGAGTTCTTACTCTGCAATTTAAATGTATTACGCTGCAGTTCCTAAAAACAAACACAAAACAAGCATTCTCAACCCATTGTGCATAATCTGACTTATTTACATGTTAAACAGCATTCAATTAGACAAAATGTAGGTTTAAACTTACATTTTAAAGAAATGGTTCACCCAAAAACAAACATTTGCTGAAAATTTACAGACCCTTGGTAAATACTAGTGTTTACCAACGGATCCTCTGCAGTGAATGGGTGCCATCAGAATGACAGTCCAAACAGCTGATAAATCATCACAATAATCCACAAGTAATCCACACCACTCCAGTCCATCAGTTAACATCTTGTGAAGAGAAAAATTTGTAAGAAACAAATCCATTAAAACATTTTAGCTTTAAATGGTCGACATTTTTTTACTGGAGAAAGCAATATTATGGATAGAGGACTCGCATTTTAGCTGAAGCAACATTTTGATGTTAAAAAGGTTGTAATGATCGATTTGTTTTTTACAAACACACATTTTTTCACTTCTCAAGATGTTTACTGATGGACTGGAGTCGTATGGATTATTGTGATGTTTTTATCAGCTGTTTGGACTCTCATTTTGACGGCACCCATTCACTGCAGCATTGGTGAGCAAGAGATGGAATGCTACATTTCTCCACATCTGATGAAGAAACAAACTCATCTACATCTTGGATGGCCTGAGAGTGAGAACAATTTTAGCAAATTTTAATTTTGGTGTGAACTAAAACTTTAATAATTAGTAATGAGACAAGAATCATGTATGAAATGTTGAATTCATGCTCCGTTTCACTCACCAAAGATAATTTTAATTTCATTTGGTACTAATTTGCTCACTGCATGCTCCAATATCATCACGCACATATACTTCAACTTGGCTGGGAACAAAAAGAGAATTGCTGATGAGATAAGAGGAGTCTAGCTAATGACAAAATATCTCTCTACTGACGCTGCTTAGGCAGCACAGGCAGAGAACATATGGCTGCATCTATCACTAACTTGTCAACATTCACCCTGAAAGTTGCTGTTTATAATTACCTGAGCGATTAAATGACAGTGCCTCTCTGGGGGCTGGCAGCAGTGGAGGGCTGAGTTAGATCTGTGGAGGGGTTGGCATTGGGGAAGACTATTGATCCAGTGTCATTCTGTAAAGAACAAGCAGCAGAGTCAGCTCTGATCTAGAGGTACAGTATGTTCACCTATCATCAGCACACACACATATGCATTTATCTGAGCAAACTTGCTGCACATCTGCAGATGAGAGTTGGTGTGTAAGGATAGAAAGTGTTTGATATAGTCCAGAGGTTCTGCAGGTTTTATAAAGAATAAAAAATCTTTTTAATGCCAAGTAAAGAAAATTTCAGGAATAAATTAAAGGGAACCCAATATGTCAATACGGTCTCTAAATGTACGTAAATGTCTAGGGAGCAGACAATGAGTTCAGTAACACTTCAAAGATTGAAAATACAACTTCCAACAGATCTCCACGACTTTTTACTTCATTTCACTCACCAACTTCCGAAAAAAAAGAATATGGAATTTTTACTGTACCTTCTGATCACATTGCAAAAATGATGCTCTTCCTCAGTATTTTTGTCTTGTTTTCAATATGCAATTTATCATTAAAGATACATTAAGAAGCAAAATGACATAAGATATAAAGTCCTGTTTTCCGAGAATTTTTCGTACTGATTTTCAGGTGTTTTACCTGTATTTTGAATTATGCATTACATAATTGTTGTATTTTAGGGTTAAAGGAAATGTCCGTAAACTCAACATATATTATCTTGGCAGAAAATTTCCAAGACATTTTCTGTTTTTTTTGTTTGTTTGTTTTGTTTTGTTTTTTTTACAGTGAATATCTGTCAACCAACTCAGAACGCTTCATACCTCATTGACAAATATTTGTTCATGCTTTAAGTATAAACTCACTTTATTTTGATAAATTTCTGAGAAAACAAGAATTCAACTATCTTCATTCTACAGCTCAAGTAAATGAAACTTGATTTAAGAATGTTTACTGGTTGCATGGATGGCAGTGTATGCAACATTTAATGCCATGACTATGAATTTTTAAGGCCTTACCTTTTAAGAACAGTAGTCACACATAGACCTAAAAATAAACATGTAAACCTCAATAACAGAGACGATAAACATGAAGTAAAAAAGTTGATCTCTGAACATTACCACACAACAAATACTACCAGTGATGACAAAAACGACAACAACAGCAGCATAAATAAAAGTCAGCAAAATAATATCCTAAAATAGAAACTGCATAATTTATTCATGCTGCAATGCATGCTAAATCAGCAACATTGTTCAATATGAAATTATTTTTTCATATACAGCTCTGGGACAATGAAGTACTTCACATATCTTGGTGACTCAAAAGGTCCCATATGCTGTATAAAATGTAATTGCTTTTCTACAGTATAAAATGAACATAATATTGAGCTAATTATAACATGAGCTAAGCAGTTGGGAATCACTTGACAGCGTCTCTCATTAAGGGATTAATTAGTCATTTTCACAGTAAAACATTTCACTTAAATGGCACAGTGTGTTATCAGATGATCAATCCTTTATATTGGCTGAAACATATGTTGATAACCATTTACTTCCCTCCAGGGATCGATGTCTTGTAGTTGTGGTGCACAGAGTTTCTTTACGCCAGTAAACGCCTACAAAATTATATATGGGATGGGGAACTCAACTCATTATTTTATGACTGTAATTGCATTGGTTTGGCAGAAATCCATTGACTGTGTCCTTTTCATGGGTCTTCATTTCATACAGTAGCTGTGGGAGAGAAAGACAATCTCTGAGGAGCCAATTAAACTCACCGCTGACCATCTCAACATCAATAACAGACAAGGAGGAGACAAAAAGCATCATAACATTCCACAACCAGAGATGATGAACAGTTTGTTTCCTCTAATCTGAATCAAGGCCTTTGAAATTGAGATTTTAAAATGATCCAAGAATTGGGATTTACTGTAGTTTGGTGGATGAGATTAGGTGTCTGATCAAATTACGTTATGATATATTCAGTTGAGAACATAAGATAAACCTATAATTTTAACTTTATCATCAACTAAAGCAATATTACCCTCAAAACTTTAAAACTAGTGAAAAATCACCCTTGTGTTCTGCAGACTGATTTTCATCTTTAAAAATGGTAAATTTATTGATTTATTCAATATATTAAGAGATGTCATTCAAATGTTTGGGGTTAGTATGATTTTTTTTTTTAAAGAAATTAATACTTTTATTCAGCAAGGATGCATGAAATTGATCAAAAGTGACAGTAAAGACTTTTAATTTGTTACAAAAAAATTAGTATATATTATATATAAAAATTCATTTGATCCACAAAAATATTAAGCTGTTTTCAACATTGATTTAGAAGTTTTTTGAACAACAATTCAGCATAATAGAATGATTTCTGAAGGATCATGTGACACTGAAGTGATGATGCTGAAAATTCAGCTTTGACCACAAGAATAAATTACATTTTACAATACATTCAAAAAGAAAACTGTCACAATTTTAAACTCTTAGTGTACAATACAGAAATGTAAAGCAATGTAAGAAACAGTGGGAACGACCTTCCTCCGAAAGAGAAACGCAATTCAATCAGATATCAGACTTATGAGACATTTTAAGTGCCCTAAGCTAAATTTGAGGAAAAAAGCCCCATCGGAACACCATATCAGTAGAAAACTGGGTTAGGCTCAAAAATGAGGTTCTGCTTACTCAGAGTTCTCTAAGAAGAGATGTATTAAACTGATATAAAAGCAAGGGCATCGACAGTGTAATACATGACATTACCACAGATTTAGGCTTCATCAAAGCAGTTGTAAAATAAACCATGTGACCTCACATCAATGAACTATAGAAGTCCCTTGGTCTACATATCATGGGGCCAAATAACTTTAATTCTGCAAAGAAGTAGCTGCATGTATAGCAGGCACTTTGCTTTACCTCAGTTAGTAAAATTGAGCAGTGATTACCTGAAGTGTCCGTTTGTACCACAGGGAAAAATTGCCATAAGTTTGCTTGTATCAGCCATAAACCATGTGGCCCTGCTGAAATGGATGCTCCGCTGGCTGCATATAACCACAAAAGAGCAATAATCATCATTATCAGGTAATAAGCAGAGGTTTCTTATTGTAGCAAATGTCTCTGTGTAAATGATACTCATTGCAGAAGGAACTACTGAGGAAAACACAGAGCGTCCTTGGGGTGGGCCCTCTGCAATAAATCAACACTGCGTGAATCATATCATATCTTTCATAAAATAGTCATATTGGTGGAAACAAAGAAAATCTTCCAGTACTTACATCAGACTTTCATTTCCAGGTAGCCCAGCGAGGCCAGTTTAATGATATAGCACATTGCAAAGCGCTTTATATAAAGATAAGTGGAGAGCAAAGAGAGGAAAAGACACATAAAAGTGAAGTTTAAAATCATTTAGGAACATAAAAATGAAAAAGAAAATTAATAATAAAAAAACAGTTAATTTAAACGTATTCTGTTCTAGAGTGATCTATGAAACAGGTGCCTTTTCCATTTTGAAAATTATCTTTTCAAGTCAGTTACTGTAAAAATAGATCAAGGAATGACTTTGTGCATTTATAAAATGCATTTTGCCAAATCAAAGAAAATTAATGAAAATTAACATGCTGATATATTCTGAACTTAAACGCTACTGCTCTTCCTCTTTCCATTATTGCATTCAATTAAATGACTAATAAAACAGAGAAAAGGGTTTAATTTTTCTGCTATTTAATGCGACAAGATGCATGATATATGAGAAATGCACTGTTATTTAGAGGTGCATAAGCAGTGTGACAGGGAATCAAAATTCAAAGCAAAACATAACAATACATCAGTTAATAATAATACATTTATAATAATGCATAAGATTGGTTTTGTGTGAATGAGAAGATCCAAGATGGTGTAAAATCGATGTACAATATTAAACACTTACATGCTTATTAAAGAGTTTTGTATATTTTTATATTTTTTGTATATTTTATAATATATATTAGTATTTTCTAAAATATAAAATTGCATAAAATTTGATATTGGTTTTTATATACAATTGGTTTTGTGTGATATTTTATATATATATATATATATATATATATATATATATATATATATATAGTTTATATAGGTAAATATATATATATATATATATATATATATATATATAATATAATTTGTGTACAATATTAAATGCTTATTTTTTACAATTTATTTTATATATATAAAATTTATGTTGTGTGTGTATATATAGAAAATGTATATATATTTATTATAGGTAAATTAATATATATAATATAATTTGTGTACAATATTAAATGCTTATTTTTTACAATTTATTTTATATATATAAAATTTATTTTGTGTGTGTGTGTGTGTATATATATATATATATATATGTGTGTGTGTGTGTGTGTGTGTGTGTATGAGTTTGCATATTTTTTATTACTACTACTATTATTATTATTATTATTATAATATCAATAGAAATTAAAGTGAAACTGCATATATTCCTTGAATATTGCCATATGTTGTAGATACAAACAGTACTCCTTAAAACAAATGCAATGTTAGCTCATCTTCAAAAATGAATTTAGGCATGAAATCAACACTGATTAGCTTGTTGGCTCGCTGCAGTAATCGCTCTGTCACCGATATAATGGCTACAGCAACTCTCAAGGGTCAGTGAAAAATATTTCTCCACCACAGGCATGTGTCTCACTTCAGATATGATGGTGTTTTGCGTTCAGTCGTGTCTCGGAGGCCCGTGTGTCGCTGTTGAGTGCTTTGGACAGGTGCCATGTCGTTGAAGAGCGCTCCTCTTACACCTGCACAATCTGTTCAGCACCGATCCCATCAGCCCACAGGGAGCTCCAACAAGACCTGCAGAACAAACACATTACTTCCTGACAGGGTAAATGCTGTTTGACTATAAACGACAACTTTATAGCTCTGTTCCAAATTGAGTCAACTGCCTTGCTGTCTATTGCCTAAGTAGGCAGCGGCCTTCTAAGATGGGATGCTAACTGAAAAGAAACCTCATTGGCAGGCCCACAGAGATGATGCACCCTCAAAAAACTCCTCAGATTCCTGCAGATCTGGAATACGCTCATTCATTTAACATGCTTAAATACATTACACAGATGTTCCCCTGCAGATCATGTGTGATTTGGAACACCCTTCATAGGCAGCAACTCAAATATCACTCCTTGTGTGAAAAGCAGAGAAACTGTATTAACTCATAATTTATTTCAAAGTAGAATGAGACACTCAAATTGATTTAAGACTAACATTAAAAAAAAAAAAAAAAAAAAATTCATATATAATAATATTCATATATAATTACTAGTCCATTTTCATTATTTTTTTGTATTAAATGAATACAGAAAACTAATTCAACAACTCAAAAAACAGCTGGCCATGGTGCAATGCATTACATGATGGCTTCCTCTTCAAAGAGAAGATTAGGTTAGATTTGGCCAAAAGAAAGTATTTTAAAAGGCAGAGTAATTATGCAGCCTACCTTTTGGAGGTTGCCTAGGTAGATACTGTCTACACAGGTGGCTCACTAGGTTTTGGGACAGATCTTAGTTATATCTAAGATATTTTTCTTCTTCTTGTTCTTTTTCTTCTTCTTCAAGAAAAAAAGGAATATGTATCATTGAAAGCATAACAATCACACTAAAGAAAATAATAAGTAAATAAATAAATAAATGTAAGTGAAAAATAAATACAAAAATAAATAGTGTATAAAATAACTGTAGGTTAAAATAAATAAATAAATGTTAGTGTGTAAAATAAGTGTAGGTACAAATAAATAATACTATATTAAAAAATTGCAGGTGAGAAAATAAATAAATTAAAAAGTGTAGGTGAAAAATAAATTAAAAATAGTGTATAAAATAAGTGTAGGTTATAATAAATAAATAAATAAATAAATAGTGTATAAAATAAGTGTATGTAAAAATAAATCAATAAATAACACTATTTTTGTAAATAGGTCAAAATAAATACATACAAAATAATAGTGAAAAATCAATCAATCAATCAATCAATCAATCAATCAATAAATAGTGTACGAAATAAGTGTATGTACAAATAAATAAATAAATAAATAAATCCATACATACATACATACATGGTGTAAGTGTAGGTGAAATTATAAACGTTTACACCTGTAAATTGTGCATTTGGGTAAGGAAAATCTGTGTCAATGGATACCTCCAAGTTCATTCTGGATCATGTAAATAACGTGTATGTGCATATAAACATCATTCAGTATGGTATAAATCAGAAAACCATGGTATAACCATCTGCTTCCATCATGGTAGGAATTAAACAAGGCTAAGAGAGAAAACAAGATCTTTGAGGTGCTAGATGATAATAGCCTCACATCACGTTGTTTTTGAGTGGCCGTCATGATACAGTTTGTTCAAAACAAGCCCGTTTTGAATTACAGAGTTGAAAATAACCAGGTACTAGCAAAACATTACAGAAGAATTGCAGAGATGCAGTGGTAGGAATGGATGTTTTTTGGATGATAATAGACCCCCTTCACTGCTCAATAGACACTCTTCACTGCTTAAAACTACACTCTAAAAAAAATGGTGCTATATAGCACTAAAAGTGGTTCTTTGGCTCATAATCATAGGGGAACCACTTTTGGTGCTGTATAGCACCAAATCTGGGTGCTTCAGTGGTTCTTCAGCGGTTCTTCACCGGTTCTTTGGTATGACTGATGGGCTATATAGCACCGCTACCATATACAGAACCTGTTAAGCTCCTGTATGGTTCTTCAGTGGTTCTTTGGGGTGATTAAGGTGCTATATAGCACCACTGCCGTACAAAGAACCTGTTAAGCCCCTTTAAAGGTTCTTTACAAGCCAAAGAACCACTGTTGGTGCTGTTTAGCACCACTTTTGTTGAAGAAATACAATGCAATATGGCACCTCTTATGGTTGACAAAGGTGCTGTATAGCACCTTTAAAGATATGGTGCTATATAGCACCAAAAGTGGTTCCCCTATGATTACGAGCCAAGAACCACTTTTAGTGCTATATAGCACCATTTTTTTTTTTTTAGAGTGTAGCATTTGGCTCTGTGTTCTGTAACACTACAATATAAGTCAATTGATCTGTCTTCATCCCTCAGAACAAACTGCAAAACATCACTGACCTCAAAGCAAAACTGACATCTCAGATTGGAAATGGCACACAAAAGTTTACAGCTCAAGAAGAAAATAGGGCAGAGTAACTAGAGTCTATTAATAAATCAGGAAGACGGGTTGCACCAATGCAAATTACCTTTGAGGGTCTGATCCATAATTAGTGGTGCTTTCTGAGTCAAACGTCACTATTACTGTTGCTCAGCCTTAAGGATAGAGATCATGTGAACAAGCTTAAAAATGCTAATACTTTAAATCATGAGGAAAGGTTTGCCATTAGTTGTTTACACAGACAAACTTATAATATTTGAATTTCAGCCCAAAAAGCTCATCTAGAGAGCAATATATCACAGACTTGCAGCACACATCTTGTGGAGAAAATCGCGATGTTCTGCTGTAGAGGAAGAAGAAAGACTAAACTGAGTAAGACTGGAGAAATATAAGCAGAGGACAGTGGGCATCAGCGATATTTGAGCTTATATAATACTGCTGTGTAAGAGTATGTGCATATAAATGAATGCAGAGCCACTATGGCAGAATGTCTGATGGATTATTCATGAGTATAAAGTCATGTGACGACTGAAGATTTGATGCTTTCGTGCCACAGTCACGGTAATGTTCAACAACACATATTTACTTATTTAATCCATTATCTGGGTGAAAAAAGAAAAGCTGTAGAGGAGCTGGAAATGAAAGAAGTGAGTTGAGGTGAAAGAAGGGCAGAAGAAGAACAAAGAACTCTGAGATTCAGTTCAATACCTCTTCAGGTTCCTTTGTAACACTGGACTGGAGTAAAGGGTAGAGATGAGATGCTTTCAAACATCTCTGACTTCTCTGAACCTAAATAACAAGCTCCAGGTTTGCACCAGCATGTGCCCTTGACTAACTGCTTTTGCTGCACCACATGCTTGACAGATAGACAGAACCATAGGAAGATAGATGGAAAGACAGAACGAACAAACAAACAATACGTAGAAAGAACAAACAAACAAATGATAGAAAGCTATAGATAGAAAGAAAGATCAACAGAACAACAGACAGAAAGAGCTATAGATAGAAAGAACAATAGTTAGAACGAACGATAAAAAAGGTAAATTGTAACCGAATGATAGAATGGTAAACAGAGAGAAAGAAAGATTGACAGGAAAAAAAGAACAATGAATAGAAAGAACCACAAATAGAAAGAATAGAAAGATAGAAAGAAAACCTATATAAAGAAAGACAGAACAAGAGAAATAATGATATATGGAAAAAAAACAGACAGAACGATAAACAAAGAACAAATGATAGAAAAATGAACGATAGAAAGAAAGAACGATCAATAGAAAGACTGACAGACTGAATGTGATATACATAACTAGATAGAAAGAACGAAGAACAGAAAAATAACTATCGACAGATGGATATACAGAACGGTGGACAGAAAGAAAAAAATGACCAATAGAAAGAAGGACTGATAGAAACAAAGAATTAACAATAGAATGATATATAGAATGCTAGATAGAAAATAACAAAGGACAGATGAAGAACTAACGTTTGATAGATTGATATACAGAACACTAGATAGAAAGAATGACAGATAGAAAGAAAAACAAATGACAGAATGATATACAGAACACTAGAAAAAACGACATTACAGAAAGAATGAATAACAAATGATAGAACAACATAGAAAGAATGACAGAAAGAATAGTAGATACAAATGAATGACAGAAAGAAAGAATTAAATGATGGAAAGAACAATCAATAGAAAAAAGAATGGCAGACAGAAAGAATTAATGATAGAAAGAGCGATTAATAAAGAGAACGACAGACAGAAAAAAACAAGATAGAAAGAACATACAGAAAGAATAATAGAAGATGGAAAAATGAATGACAGAAAAAAAGAACAATAGATAGAATGATCAATAGAAAGATTCACAGAAGGAATGATTGACAACAAAACAAACCACAGACAGATAGCTACAGATAGATAGATAGATAGATAGATAGATAGATAGATAGATAGATAGAGAGCCTCTCCATCATGTCACCTTCACACTGTCTTTACTCCCTGGTGTAATACATAAATAATGCATGAAAATATGCAAAAATGTATATACTTTCTCTCAGATATCTGTACAGAGAGTCTCACTGTCTATAATTTCATCTGTAAGAGGACAGTTGAGAATAAAGCACTATGATTATGGTGAGCTGTGTGCTTACAGATACTTTCAGATTAAACATAATTCAAAATGCCAGGATGGGAAAACACATGTGAGTCGAGTAACATCAAGAACATCATAATAAAACAACCACATAAATCATTTACTTCAGTGCTGGTTTTTCTGTGTTGAAATATGTCTATGGGATTCTTGCAACAGTTTTATCACCTGCTAAATTGAAATCTTGCATCTGGTCACTTAGAAAATGAACTTCTCTTCTCCTGCAACAAGTCCCATGATTTGAGACATCATTGACATCTGTAGGACAAATCACTGAGCAACAGTAACAGTGATGATTGCATTAACAAACAGCACTAATGAGGCAGAATGAATCTGTTTTATAGAATTACAAACACCTCTCTCTGACAGCTCCATCATTTACAGTAGATTCATCATCAGTAATTAAATATACTTGGCAACAATTGCTGACAGAAATGTAGTAGATGCATTAGAAGTTTTGTCAGTTTGTGAAAATCACACGAACGCAAACAAACCATCCATCTCTCAGACAGATGCGCTGGGTGAGTTATGCATTACACATTACCAGATTATTGTCTATAGTTGATGATAGCTTCCTTCCCCGGTCTCATCTCGGCCCCAGGGCCCCTGCAAGAGAGCGTTAGCACTGTTTTCAGCAGAGGCCAAAAGGCTTCTATATGCCTGTATGTGAAAATATGAAAAACAAACCAATGTCAGTATCTGTTGGGATAAAGTTATGAGGCTGTGGGAGATGATAAAATCAGATGAACCACATGATAACTGACATACTGCAGAATCTTAATATTAATGCTTTTAATATATTCATGTTAATAAAACACCATAATATCATTATGAGAGATATATTTTCAAAGTTTTTATTTACTGACGACAAATACAACTTTCATTAAAATTTTATTTAAAAGATTATAACAGCAGTAATTAATCAAATGCACATTAAATGAAGAAGAGTCATTAAATGATATCCAGCATATACTGGAAAAATATATACTTTGGACCAATTAAAAAAAAATATTGTTAAATTTGTTACAGCCAAATGTATTAGCTTTTCTCAAATTCGGTGTCTTAAAAAAATCCAAAAAACAAAAACATTCAAAGTAAAAAATTTATTTATAATAAAAATTTACATGTGCTGGATTTACTCATGTGCTAGATTCAAATGAATCAATTAAGTAACAAAAACAGAATTTGTTCATGCAACTTTAACATCGAAGATAGATATGATATGAAGATAGCTAATATGAATGTAGAATTTCATTTAAGTAAATGTTCAATGTTTAATTTTACTTACTATAAAGGCAACTTGATGTCTTTTTGAAATATGTATCATATTTTCTGTTATACGTACGATAATAATACTAATATTAATACTACTACTACTAATAATAAAACTCTCAATATTTTCTGCATTTCTTTTATTTATTTATTTATTTATTTATTTATTTCTATGGGGAGGGTTTTATGCTTTTAGACAAACTGAACAGAGGTATAAGCCAGAAACCATGATTTTCAATTAGAGCTATATATACTGTATACATATAGCCTATATATATATAAAACAGTATTTTCATTTATTTCAGTGTATAGACAAGCAAAGATTACTATCTACCATAATATAATGAAATATTTGTGACTTGTGTGTGCATTTTTGTTGCTTGCAAAAATGTTATGCTATCCATCAATGCATCTTGCAGCAGGGACTAACTACCCCAGCTAACCAGCTAAACCAGCAGCAGTGAGGAATGCTGATCTGAGATCTGCTGTGGTAACTGGAGGCTGATCAGATCTTGGAAGGTCATCAGCTCTGCTGAAGCCAGTTGGGCCGCAGTGGACTGATTTATTCCATAATGTCTGGCTCTGTTGGCACCTGACGCGCTCAGCCCGCGGCACGCCAGCGGCCCTCTTCCTCACTGCCGGTGGCACATCCAGTGCCTGGGAACGCACACAATCTGCCCTTTTTCTTGCAGTGACTAACGCTTTAAATGAAAGCATATTAATAATGGGACGTTCTTCCACCTGCATCTCTTCAGATGAAAGTTCACTGGGTGAATCTCATGAAAACATATGCAGGTCGCATTTGATCCTAAAAAATATTTTACGTAAAGAAAAATTTGGGATTGATTGCATGGTGCCAATTAAGAGTCATGAAGAATATATCATTACCATAAATTAGTCTTTTGTAATTCTCATTATCTTCTCATTAGAGTACTTTATTACTGAATGTAAAAAAGCAGATTAAAAAAGCACAAGAGACTTGACTTGTTTAGCATGTTGCTAATCATATCGTGTTACCTTAAAAAAATTACACACACACACAGAATATACAAAAATAAATAAATAAATAAATAAGTAAACAAATGTAATCTTTAATAAGCATATGCATTTAATATGGATAGTTTTAATACTGTTAATATGTGAAATACTAAATAATAATAATGCATATATAAATAACATGCATATATAAATAAAAAGAGATAACTTCAAAAGCTAATAATAATAATAATATTAATTGATATTAATAATAATTATTATTATTATTATTATCATTAAAATATTATTATAAAATCTAAAACATTATTATTGTTATTATTATAAAATCTAAAAATAAATTTGAATCTCAATTTGAATTAAATATTATTTTGTTAATATACTTATATTTACATAATGTAATACAATTTCCCTAAAAAATAATAATAATCAGCATAAATCATTTTTTAAACAGAGAGAAAGCATGCTTAATTATTAAGAACATAACATCACAATGCAAAATATCTTAATATTATCATTTATTTCTTTTGATTTTGAGGTCAAACGTGACCTGCACAACTGGTTTTGTAAGAGTCACAAACACATTATGCAGTATGTCAATATTAAAGACGCTGTAATCATTTACAATCTCATGATGACCCAGATGATGTGTTCATGAATATTTATGGTTACTCAATGCATCATAACTGCCTTCAGCCACATTAATGAGCTTTAGTGTGATTTACTGTTGTAGTGCCTTCACTGTAGTAACTGTATATACAGACTTCAAACTATTTCACAACTTCATGTGAAAGAACACAAGGTACAGCCTAAGTATGTTCATTTCAGGAAACAGCAGGGAAATAGAAGAAGAATAAATGTGATTGAAAGTTATTAAGCCAATGCACCATCTATTGACATTTGAAATAATGGCCATCTTAAACACAGGGTAACCAGCGGTACAATATAGAGGAAGCTTTGACTCTATAACTGTGGCCTTGAGTGAACCGTCAATTTACGGTAATGTCTCATAAAAAGCCTCTTACTGGAAATAAATGCATTTGAACTGCATCTCATTGGTCACTAGTGTCATGAAAGGATCAGCGACGGTTATTAATGTCGCCAGAGATGGCAATGACACTGCCAGCGGCCCTTCAGAGACCAGCCGTCATGTCCTTCTCTTATAACCCTTGGTCTTTTATTATTTACTTGTTTCTACATTATGTTCAGCATGAAAACAGCATCATTAATCAGGTTGTGCAACACATTTCAATCCAGAATCCAGAATGAGCAAGCGGACTAAATGAATGAGACTAAGAGTTAACACTGACATAATGAAGCAAAACAAAGAAAACAGATGTCTCTATTAAAATTAATCTGCCAGTAAACCAGTAAATACTCAACTGTTACACAAACATCATCGATCAGGTGGTAAAAATAACAATTACTGATCATCCAGTCACTTCATAGCGGTTAATATGATATTGGATTAATATTTTTCACTGATAAACATATGAAAGCTTGTTGGCACAGAAACAAAACAGAAATAAAAAAGGTAATTGCCACTTTTTTCTAACAATTTAGACGTTTTCCCCGTAATTCTGAGAGAAAAAAAAGATTAAATAAAAAGTCCTGCCCTTTTTCGTTTTTTTTTATTCTGTGGTAGAAAAAAACAAAAAAAACTGAATTCCGAGTTAGAAAGTCAGAATTCTGTGTTTGCATCTTAGAACTGTGACATTTTTTTTCTCTCAGAATTTTCTCTCAGAATTAAAAAATACAATTATTGTGACATATTTTCACACTTTTTCCTTCACAGTTCTGAGTTTATTTTAAGACTAGTCTAAGCAGTTGATGCAACTGGCACCAGGTGCACAAGAGACTTGACTAAAAATAAAATAAAATAAAATAAAAAAAATATCTACATAATTATATATAATAAACAATTAACTTTAATCTTAAAGAATATAAACAATTAATATTGTCAAAATGTATATATGTGTGTGTGTGTGTGTGTGTGTTTTAATAATATTTAAAATAGAAATATATTAGTGTATGTATTTATATAAAAATAAAAACCGAAAACGACTTTCTATTCTTCAATAAGCATTTAAGTATTATATTCTTACTAATAAACACAAATAATATTTAAATATATTATTATTATAAATAAATATATATTGTTAAAGAAATGAATCTATATTGTTAACCAATACTGTTTTGTAAATAATTTATATATATATATATATTTGGATATATTGTAAATATTTACAACTTGTCTGCCATCTTGGATGGTTTTTCACTAAGATTGTTGCATAAATAATGAGACAGAAACTCAGAATTGTGAGATAAATTCAGTATTCTGACTTTTTTCCTCGCAATTCTGCATTTGTCTCATAATTTTGATGTGTTTTTTTTTCTCAAAATTTGTTTACATCTCACCTTTTTTTTTTTTTTTGCCACAGAATAAAAAAGGTCATTTTAACATTTTATCTTGCAATTCTGAAGGAAGAAAACAGAATTATGAGCTATAAACAGAATTGTGAGGGAGAAAAAAGTACAAATTGTAAGATAAAAAGCTGCAATTACCTTCTTTATATCTTGTGGTGGAAACAGGCTTCCATATAAATATGCTTTTATGACTCACTATATTGTGACTATTAAATTGAAGAACAATAGTGTGTCACAACTGAGCAATCAGAACATATTACCTTCTCAAATTAATATATTTGTGCCCTCATTATCTTAAATTAGAGCCATAGACTGTAGTCTGGATCTCTGGTGGTTTGGAGGCATTTGACAATAGTCTGCATGAAAGAAAAATAAATAAGGAAATATCTTTAATATCTCAATTGTTTGATTAAATAGAGAACTTGCTGAAGTTCCCAGATGTTTGTCCTGAGAAAAAGACTTCAGTAATCTCACGTGTCTCCTCTAGAGCTGAAATCTACAGTATCCAGCATGAAACTGAGTCTGTAAAACTGCTTCTGAATGGATGTTTGGCAAAAGTTCCTGTTTGTTTACAACAAATTATTCTTATTTCTAAAAATGAATCAATACAAATATTGTAGGTCTGTGTCTCTCATGATTGCAGCTGAACCTAAAAGATAGATGACTGCTATGATTCTGGAAATGTTCAATAATTAATCTGAACGAGAATCAAACTTCCTCTGCCAAGTAATATAGTTGATTAGCCTATAAGGTTTTAGTGTGGGATTCTCTTGACAGAAATTGGCAACTTTACAACAGCTTAGAAAACTCTTAGTTTTACAGTACTTTATCATACTAATGTTGACTTCCATTTAGATTGGAAAAGTTAATGATAAACAATCACTTTCAAGCAAATGAAATGCATCACTGAGTCAAAGTGACTACAGTACATGATGATAAAAGCAGCATAGCAAAACATTTGCTGAAACACGTGAGGAAAAGGCTATAAAAACAACACTATAAACCTCTCATAATCAGACACTAGCAAAACAAACAGTAGCATTGCCATTTCATTTATAAAGGCCTGTTGTTAATCAGACTCAATGAGCCTGCAAAAGTGCCTCTGCCTTAATAGATTCACTCGCCATCTAAATGCACTTCAAATGTCAATGCAAAGACATAAAAATGACATCTAGTAAGCTACCTGGATGTCTACAGCCTACACAGAGAGCTGTCTTAGGCAGCGTCTTGAATAAAATATGAACAGGGAGCTCAAGACACTTGACTAATAGTTTCTATCACATGATGATAACTTTAAAAATATAAAATAATAATAATAATATTAACAAAAACAATAAAATAATATCATTAACATATTATATTAGCAATAAAAATAATTTGTATTTCTTATTATTTTAAAATTATATATATATATATATATATATATATATATATACACACACACATACATACACACACACACACACACACACACACCAATATATAATTGTTTAATATTGTTAACATGTATACAGAAAATAAAAAATAAAACTATATAAATATATATAAATATATTAGTGCATAAAATATAGCATTAAAAAATAAAAAACGAATTACTTCCTAACCTTTAATATGCACATTTAATATTGTAAATATGCATAAAAATAAACAACTATAATTTGAAAAAAATTAATATTATAAAAATATTATGAATATTGTATTTATAATATTTATAGTATTTTTACTTGGAATTACTACAGTCAAATTCTAATTTGCGCTTGGAGAAAGTGCTTTGTGAAGCTTTTGCTTGCAGTGCTGCAGTGAAACAGATACCATATACAGAGATACCATATACCATAAGAGATTCTATATTATCATTTAAAAAAAATTATATATATATATATATATATATATATATATAGATAGATAGATAGATATAGATATATTTCATTAGATTAATCAATACTATTTAAAAATGTATTTGTACTTGCCAGTATTTTTATAGATTTACAAACTCATCTGCCATCTTGGGTGCATTTTTTCACTAAGTTCTTCTGTAGATGCATGCAATTTCTATCTTCAAATTTGTCCAAAAGAAAGCATCTAAGGCAGCGTAATTATGCATCAGTGTGTCTATGATGCCTTAAAATGCTGTCTAAATAGGCAGCACATTTAGAACAGAGCTTATGTTTCTCAGACTGCAGCACTGAAAACAAAAGCTTCACAAAGCACTTTCTCCAAGTGCAAATTAGAATTTGACTGAAGTAATTCCAGGACAATTTATTGAGAAGAGATACCATATTATCTGTAAATTGGAGTGGTTAATCCAGCTTGTGCAACTTTCTGTGGAAGTTCGCAGCCGTACAGACTCGAATTAAGACAGATACCACTTCAAGTCAACAGAAAACAATGCATGCTAATGCTTTTCCCACATCCCTGACTGGAGCAAAACATTGAATATCTTGATTCAAACAGAATTGCATCACATTACTGAAGCAAAATGTGTTGCAAAAGACATTTCACATTGATTTAAGTGAGACTGTCGACGCTCAGAATTGATTTTAGCTGATTTTAATGTTTCATCAGGTAACTAGAACAGATGGAACATTGTTTGCGCTTTGCATCTAAATCTTTCAGTCTGTGAATTTCAGTGACCCATAAATTGGTTAGAATGGGACGGGACAGAGCACTTTTACAGCCACTGCAACTCAGATACATTTCCATTAGGGACTGGCCTCTTGAAACCTGCACAACAAATACACAAACAAGTGTGGAAATTAAAATGAAGTCTGAGGGCCACAGCGGTGATTTCTAAAGAGGTGGCGACAATTAAAATGAAAGTCGGTGTGCTATTCTTTGCCATCTATGAATATTTAAGCCATGAAGACTTGATTTGAGATTGCAAAACAATGACCGCTGAGAGCATGAACAAATCAAATCATTGTCCTGAAGTGCTTTATGCAGGAATGTGCATTGATTTAAATGTTGTAGTTAATTCTTGGGGAAGGCAGAATGGTGAAAGCCAAAACACACAGATTAAGGCATTAAAGACTTAAAATCCTTCCCCACTGCAGTTGTTTCATTAATGAAAAACGATTAAAGAACATAAGCACCTTAAAAGGTGTGCAGAGAAAGGTTTAAATGGGACATATTCACACACGCAGAGATGTTCTGTTCCAAAACCTACTGAGCTGCCTAACTAGACAACTTGTGGTGCGACATGCTAATGGAAAAAATGAAATTCAAGGTGGTGGATGAGTGGAGAAAAAAAATATATGTAAATATAATATAAAACATAAAATATAATAAATGAATAAATACATGCATACAAATATATACTACAAATACTGATGTTGTTTGCATGCCTGTCAAAAATGATTCAATTAAACAAACATGTTTTCGTTAGATTTTTTTTATTTAATATTTTGTATTTTTAGGTGATTTGATGGTACTAAACGACATTTATGGAACAGTTATGATCCATTTATTACCTGTTAACCACTTTTTGAGCATAGAACTGAAAATGAAATTTCCATAAATCTTGAAAGCTCTGGAGCACCGACTTAAGTTTGATCTTTTTTATTAAATAAGACACTTTATAAATGAAAATATATAAGTGAAAAAAGTTTAAAAAGTAAAACAAAAAAAAGTTATAGAAGTTTAAGTTTATTATTATGAAAAATGCACAAAAAACTATTTTAAAATTTTATATGAAATATATTTTCCAAAACATGTTTTACTTTCAAAAATCAAGAACATCAAAGCCATAAATTTAAACAAGATGTACTCCAAATTTGAGTTTGATATCTCAAAAAATGAGCTCTCTGTAAGATTTTGTTTGGGTGCAGTACCAAATATTTCTATACTAGATCAAATTTGCTTCCCATTCATTTCCAATGTGGTTTTTGACCATGAACAATATTGTTTGCAACATTAATTATAAATCAGCATATTAGAAGGATTTCTGAAAGATCATGTGACACTGAAGACTGGAGTAATGATGCTGAAAACTCAGCTTTGCTTCACGGGAATAAATTATATTTTAAAGTATATTAAAATATAATATAAAATATATATAAAATATTATAGCAATAATATTTCTGTATTTTTGATCAAATAAATGCAGCTTTGATGAGCATAAGAAACTTCTTTAAAAACATAAAAAATCTTACTGATCCCAAACTTTTGAACAGCACCGTGTGTGTGTGTGTGTGTGTGTGTGTATATATATATTTACTTTAATTTAAAAATGATGACACGATTCTTTCTACTTACAATGATGCAATTCTCACAATTCTATGATGCTAAAAGGGGCTTCATTAGGCTATTGGCAGGCCTGGAGTGCTGATTACTCCCTTATTTACATCATTTACATAATGAGATCTTTTTAAAGAATCATTTATTACTTTAGGCTTTAAAAGAACAGCTGACACCTAAAAAACTGTCTGACTAACACAAATTGACCTCAGTCTATTGAGCTCCCATTTCTATCGACTCGAGTCATTAACAAAAGTGTTTGAGCTCTTCTCCTGGAACCAGAATTGTGGTCTGTCTCTCTAAGATGGCATCTTACACCTACTACTGGTTATAAGTTCATGTTAAATACATTTTGCTTACTCTGTCAATAAGAAAGAAGTGAAGATAGGCAGTCCGTCAGCGGAGGATTATCATGAAGACAGCGCTGTGATAATCCACTAATATCTGTCTGGGATTACTGATGTGAGACTGAGAACACGTTCAACATAATTCACTCTGTTCCAGGGGAACTGCATTCGTCTCAATGAGTTTGACTGTCTTTTCAGCCATTACAAGCTTTGACTCGAATGAAAGTGTTATTTGTTACATTATGTTAACCATTAAAGGAATAGTTCACCTAAAAATGACAGTTTGCTGAAATTGTACTCACCCTCAGGTCAGCCAAGATATAGATGAGTTTGTTTCTTCATCAGATTTGGAGAAATGTGTCTCAGCAATGGATCCTCTGCAGTGAATGGGTGCCGTCAGAATGAGAGTCCAAACAGCTGATAAAAGAAATAAATCCATCGTTAAGGCATTTTAACTTTATACCATTGTTTCTGGCTAAAATATTAGTTCATAAACCATAATAACACTTCGCCCAGTGATAAAGTCCATCTCCTGTTGTCCTCTCACATCAAAATCCACCCACATATTTGTTTAGAACTGTTTTAGCTTGTAAACAGTGCTTGATCTGTGCAGATTTCTCTCCTGATTCAGACTAAATGACTTTTTCACTGGAGAAAGCAATATTATGGTTAGAGGACTTATATTTTAGCTAGAAGCAACAGTCTGGAGTTAAAAACATCTTACACGCAGCTTTTGTATTCTGAAGATGTTAACTGATGGACTGGGGTGGTGTGGATTACTTGTGGATTATTGTGATGTTTTTATCAGCTGTTTGGACTCTCATTCTGACAGCACCCATTCACTGCAGAGGATCCAAATGATGATTTGCAAATGACGCAACGCTAAATTTCTCCAAATCTGATGAAGAAACAAACTCATCTTGGATGCCCCGAGGGTGACGTTTTCAGTTTTGTTGGGGGGAGCTATTCCTTTAAGAGGTTCAAAGAAGTTGCTGATTCTGTTTTCAGACTGAAAAATGTTCTTTGTAATGAACTGTCTGAGTTGTCAGAGTGGTCTTTACCACTACAGTGTCACCAACATGTTTAATGAAATACATTGATCTAAAGGTGAGTCACACGGTGGATCAATGCAAATGTGCTCAGAGTCGACAACACATGACACAAGCTGCACAATTTAATACCTGTGTTTTTACAAACGCTATCGATGGACAACCTTAATTGAAATACCACCAGGTTTGTCAATGTATCATACAAACAAATTTTTAACAGGTAACATGTCCATGAAGACTAAAGCTATGTTAATAATGGAATTCCATTATGCCAAACACAGCCGTTTGAGTGGTTTTGCCTTGTAAAACTCACCACTACAATCCTAGTGTGTTGTTTTAAATGGTTGCTTGAGTGTTAAAGTGTTAAAGCACACCGCTCTTTAACAAGGCACACACAATTTGATTACTTGTGGATTATTGTGATGTTTTTATCAGCTGTTTGGACTCTCATTCTGACGGCACCCATTCACTGCAGAGGATCCACTGGTGAGCAAGTGATGTAAAATGCTACATTTCTCTAAATTTGTTCAGATGAAAAAACTTCACTTAACATAGGAATTTGAGTCATCGTAATACTGCTTACCTTAGAGAACACCACTAATTAATCCAAAAAATAAGATTCCCCATATCAGAACTGAGACAGCTTATGTTCCTAGAAAACGTGGCGCAGGCCTCGGTCCGATTCCTCAAAGGAAAGGAACGTTTCTGCAGCTGCCCTCTTGAATACAAAATCATGAAGTATATTTCAAAGTTAAATCTTCCCTTTGAACAGTCTCAGCAGAGTCTCATTGATCTTCTACATATAGGAACAGGATGTGTTGGAACAGAACAAGACAAGATCTCAGAGGACAAAAACATTGCAGGGTAAATGTGAGGTCACAAGAAGAGAGAGCAAGTGCTTAAGCAACACACATTACCAATCAATTTTTTCTTTAAAGAAACTGATATTTTTATTCCACAAAGATGCATAAAATTGATGGCAGTAAAGACATTTCTAATGTTACAAAAAATTCTATTTCAAATAAAAGCTGTTCTGAACTCTCTATTCATCAAAGAATCCTGACAAAAGTATCAGTTTCCACAAAAATATTAAGCATTAACTGTTATTTATTATGCATTTTAACTGTTTTCAATGTTCATAATAATATTAGAATGATTTCTGAAGGATCACGTGACACATATTCAAATAGAAAACAGTTATTTTAAATTGTAAAAAATATTTCTCCAGTTTTACTGTATTTTTGATAAACGCAGCCTTAAACATAAGAGACTTCTTTCAACCATATTCTGAACAGTATAAACAGTGAGTCATCCATATTCACACCCATGTGTGACTGTTTAGGAAGGAGAACACCATGAATAATGCATCCAGGTTTACTGATCTATACAGGATGACAATGCTGACGTCTGCAGTGCATGATAACAGGGAATGGGGAACATCAATCGCTAACCTTATACTAAAAAGAAAGCCCATTTTCACCCTCCACATTGTGCAGATCATTCAATCTCTGCTGGTATCAGTAGAACAGACACACCTCCTGCTGACTAGACGCACGACACATCGTCATCGCTCACCCAGAGACACTGATAAATCTCAACACACTTGACGTGGCATGTGCTCAAAACAGCCAAGAAATTCAACCGCATTCGATCGCTCACATCAGTTACTGTACTGCTGCCATATTCAGGAGACTATAAATTCAATCGCTCAATTGAATTTCAGCTATCAGGATGAGTGTAGCGATATTACAGAGTATGCAGAGAGAAATACAGAAAAGAAAAACTAGTGTACATGAATATTCCAGGTTCTGTACAATTTAAGCTTAATAAAATACACAGTTTCAACAGAATGAGTGATGACATGATTGAAAAAAAATGAATGCTTGCTAAACTTTTCTATGTAGTTATATCTAATCTATCTAATTTAACTTTGTTGCCATCATAATGAAATGCCATAACCCCTATCACAACTGTAAAAATTAAGATTTGAACAACATTACAGCCTTAATCATGCAAGTTTCAAAAGAACAATTAAAGTTAGTGCTTTCATAAAATTATAAGCTTCATATTTTGGCATTTAAATTCTACAAAAATTGGCCTCATTTACTTCATTTGAACTATTTATTAATGGATTAATATATATAAATTATTTTTATTTTTTGTATTATTCTTTTTATTGCCCATTAAAACATCAAATAATGAATTACTTTGCAATGTAGTCAATTTATTTTCTAATTGTATGTTATTGATCTTATTGTTAACGTTCATGCGTGTTTTTAAATTGGTAACACTTTACATAAAGCTTTTATATTTAATGCATTATAAAGAAATTCATAATGTATGTTATAATGCATTCTATTTTTTCATAAATAATTGTAACCAAAGTTAAAATGAATTATAATATTTGCAGATTCCTTGCTACCAATGAAATTGGTTGTTTGTCATCTCTTTTAATGAAATACACTTTCTAAAGGTGTAATAATGAATTGATAAGTGTTATAAAGTTTTATAAATGTGGTTAGAATTATTCACAAGATCATACAATGCATTATAATGTGCATTACCAGGCATAATTGATGGATTAAAATACTTTTATAATGCATTATATAAAGGTTTCAAGTAAAGTATTACAAAACATTTTTGACCTCAATTTTTAATACAATATCAAAATTTAATCTTCTGGTGAAATGACTTTTCAATAATAAAATAACCTTTAAGGCATTGTTTTAGGCAACTGTAAGCTTTTCTAAAATCATGGCAGTAGATAATACAGTAAATTAATAATGCACCTGTCCATTCAATAAAATTCAGTGGAGAAGAATATATTAACATCAGTGCGAAACCTGCCGACAAACATTGCTCTAATGAGCTTCTGGTGCATTTGTACTCATGTGCTCATTTACACCGGCCATCAGCAAACAAAACGCACAAGCTTTTCCACTCTAATTAGATGCTTCTGGTGGCACATTTCAGCTGCTGTACATGCAGAGCGTCTCAATTCTCAGAATAAATCAAACTATAATAACCTCACTGCTGCATCCCGCAGCGCAGGAGCTGCATCAGCCTCCGAGGAACATAAAGATGATTCAGCGACTCTATAGACGAGTGAAGCAGCACTACATCTCTGAGTACAGAGACATCATCAAAGCTGCAGAGCCCGGCTGGAGCTCTCACTCCATTTCTAACGCTCTGTTTCTCTAATTTTCTCCTGTGGAGGAAGAGGCAAGGCTACAGCTGTTGCTCAGACTTTGGGTTAGTGATCTGAAGAAAACCCTAAAAATATGGATTAAACATTATTTGTCCTGAATTATTTGTGCTAGAGACAGGAATGATTCCTCAAATCGCGACTTATCGAAGAAGGGTCTGCTGCTACTTTACTAAGTGATGAATAAATGAGAGAAAAACACATAGATTTACATTGCACAAGAACACAAAAGGTCGCACAGATCGGGTATTTCTGCATGCACTCATACGGAGATGTAATATATGACATATGTGACCCTGGACCACAAAAGCAGTCTTAAGTCACTGGGGTATATTTGTAGCAGTAGCCAAAAATACATTGTATGGGTCAAAATGATCGATTTTTCTTTTATGCCAAAAATCATTAGGATATTAAGTAAAGATCATGTTCCATGAAGATATTTTGTAAATTTCCTACCGTAAATATATCAAAACTTCATTTTTGATCAGTAATATGCATTGCTAAGAACTTCATTTGGACAACTTTAAAGGAGATTTTCTCAATATTTAGATTTTTTCGCACCCTCAGATTCCAGATTTTCAAATAGTTTTATCTTGTCCAAATATTGTCTGATCCTAACAAACCACACATTAATGGAAAGCTTATTTATTCAGCTTTCAGATGATGCAGAAATCTCAATTTTGTAAAATTGACATTTATGACTGCTTTTGTGGTCCAGGGTCACATATATTGCCCTCTATTATGAGTGATATTGCAATATAAGTTACCTATGAGGTGATATATAATTTTCATATACGTACATTCTCTGGGTAGATGAAGATATACGTTTACAACATACGTAAAATCCCCAAAGAAAAATTTGTATACATGTGTTAATATGATTTTTTTATATGGTATTATATGTAGCAACCATGTATGTCAACAATATATATTTGTGACCCTGGACCTCAAAACCAGTCATAAGGGTTAATTTTTTTAAACTGACCCTTATGACTGGTTTTGTGGTATACTTCAAAGCTGAATAAATAAGCCTTCCATTGATGTATGGTTTGTAAGGATAGGACAATATTTGGCCGACATACAACTATTTGAAAATCTGCAATCTGAGGGTGCAAAAAAAAAACGAAATATTGAGAAAATCACCTTTAAAGTTGTTCAAATGAAGTTCTTAGCAACGCATATTACTAATCAAAAATTAAGTTCTGATATATTCACGGTAGAAAATTTACAAAATATCTTCATGGAACATGATCTTTATTTTAAAAGAAAAATGGATAATTTTGTCACTTATAGCCATACAATGTATTTTTGGCTATAAGTGCAACTTTATTAAAACAACATACTGTATGTACAAAAATCTCTGTGTTTATGTATGTCATTTTTTTTATTGCATTTATATAATATCAACATGTTTTAACAGGTTTTATAATGATATACATGCACATGATATTTATGTTTAAAAATGTAACACACATACAGTACATAAACATATTTGTATGAGCTAGCTATACGTGTTAATATAAAAAATTGCTTCAATGTCTAATAGGTTTCATAAGTTTTTACTTCATAAGACAATACATTTCTTATATGGAAATTTAATATGTACATATATTACATTTGTGCATGGGAACAGCAAAAACACATTTCAGATCAGATTTTTGCATTCAGTTTGGACCACATTTATATGTAGTTTTAAACTCACTACTTCTCCAAAATGAAAAGCCTGAACGCTCCGATTCTCCTGTTATTTCACAATGTTTTAGCCATTAATGTCCACTGTAACAGAAAATATGTTTATATCTGTGCATCTAAACAAAGTAAATATGGAGCTAAGAGCGATTTTGCTGTGAGGAGACATAAACACTAAAAAAAAAAAAGAAAAGAAAAGAAAAGAAAAGAAAAGAAAAGAAAAGAAAAAAGAAAATTGGGTAGAAACAATTTCACAACTAAGTACAAACAAATGGCAAGTAGCACATTGAATTAAGTGAAATTTTGACATAGAAAGACTGAAATACTATTTTCTTGTAAAACATACTCTAATAATCTTAATTTACAACTTTTTGTAGTTTTTGCAAACATTAAAAAGAAATGAGCATATTTGTGAAATATGGTTAATACTGGTTTTGTTTGCACATATATTAACATAATGTGAATGTTTTTTTGTTTTTTTTATTAAATTACTGTTCAGGATTCTAAGTGGGAAAACAATGAGCATATCTTTGCTTTATATAACCACATACAGTATATAGGAATATTCTGCACATTTTTAAATCAGACGTGATTTCCTCAGAAAATATGATGCATGCAACTACATACGGCCCAGATTAGATGTTTATTCAGACTATTTATGGTCAAAGCAAGTGGTTCTCCAGGCAAAATGTCTCTAATGGCTTTAAAAGGACTTTGAATTAATTTGATTTCAAATGTTCAGCAAACCCAGAAAAGAAGCCAATGGATACCAATGGTATTTTCCAAATCTGAATCTGCATTTTGGCGGATAATAGCCTATACGGCTTGCCTGTTGCATGGCGTAAATGGATATTTAGCGGGGGTTTTCTCACAACATACAACAACTGCAGAGGAATCTCGACCTAACCAAATTAAAGTCAGATGAAAATAGACAGCACAAGATTTATCTTTACAAGTAAATCACGTGCAATGTACCTGGTTGCCATGGCAACCTCATGCACCTGCTGCTGCTCTTTGTAATCATAGTAAAAATGGTACACAGTGTAAATTTGTACATTTACTACAGAAATGCTATAATTATTTAAAAGTTTGACTAATCAAATCATCCTCCCCCCCACCAAGCTCAAAGGTCAAGCTACATCTATGATAAAGCATATTACTCTTAGAGCATTAATCCTCATGCTAAACAAAAAATCCTCATATTGTCTAAACACATTCTATGAAAAATCATTAAAAATGTGCTAGTGGTTAAGTGATTTTAATTAAACATTCACTGATTCAAACCTCATGAATTGGATAAGTTCTGGCAGCCTCTTTCAACGCAGTGTCCTTGAATAAAGCATTTAACCTCAGGTTGCATCATGGGAACTCTTCACCTTTAATGTAAATCTACAGTTTATAGATTTTATTATCGCTCTGCAGGTAGGAATCGCAAATCTAATTTCTTACTAAAGTAACAGCACACCTCTCCTCAACAAGCTGTGTGATGTGTGGAATAATTCACGTCTGTAGTAGCATGATGAATTACGAGCCAAAGTTTAATGCTTAGGTTTACGGGTTTGCTCAAGCAATAATGGCAAGCACAAATTAATGTTTAGAAATTGATAAAACTAAAGAAAGAAAGAAAGAAAGAAAAATAAAATGCTAAATTTGCTGAAAATCTACACAACTGTCTCCAGTACACTGAAAAAACTGGTAACATCTAAATTAACTGGATTTAATCCAATTAAAAATATTACGGGTTAAAATTATTATGGGTTAAATCAGGTAGAAATAGCTCTTTCAAGGAATAGTTCACCCAAAATGAAAATTTACTGAACATTTACTTACCTCAGGCCATAGATGAGTTTGTTTCTTCATCAAGTTTGGAGAAATGTATCATTCCATCACCTGCTCACCAGTGGATGCTCTGCAGTGAATGGGTGCCGTCAGAGTGAGAGTCCAAACAGCTGATAAAAACATCACAATAATCCACAAGCAATCCACACCACTCCAGTCCATCAGTTAACATCTTGTGAAGTGAAAAGCTGCTCATTTGTAAGAAACAAATGCATTATTAAGGCATTTTAACCATAACATGTCACTTCTTGCCAAAATACAAGTCCATAATCCATAATAACGCCTCTTCCAGTGAAAAAGTCCATCTCCTGTTGTCTTCTCACATCAAAATCCACCCACATATTTGTTTAGAGCTGTTTTGGCTTGTAAATGGTGCTTGATCTGTGCAGATTTGTCTCCTGATTCATACAAGTATATTATGGATCGAGGACTCATATTTTATCTGGAAGCAGCGTTTTGAAGATAAAAATGTCTTAATGATGGAACTGTTACTTACAAACACACAGCTTTTTGACTGATGGACTGGAGTGGTGTGGATTATTGTGATGTTTTTATCAGCTGTTTGGACTCTCATTCTGACGGCACCCATTCACTGCAGAGGATCCATTGCTGAGCAAGAGATGTAATGCTGAATTTCTCCAAATTTGATGAAGAAACAAACTCATCTACATCTTGGATGTCCTAAAGGTGGGTACATTTTCAGCAAATTTTCATTTTTGGCTGAAATATTCATTTAAGGTAACAATTGCAGGTTTCCACTTTTTACAGTGTACGAGCAGCACACTATATCACTGATACTTTCTCTTAATTGGGAGGTATATTACTCCCCGCCTGCCATCTTTATGACTATTGTGACAGGCCGTGTAATTCAGGCTGAAGTCAGAAGTGCAGTTTAGTTGAAACAGCTGATTATGCGCTGGCTCTTGAAGGAGGGTGTCAGAGCAAAGCACAGGTTAAGCCCGGGGTTTTACCGCAGCGATAACCATATAATCCAGCACTCCTACAGGGAGTCATTTACCAGATCAAGCGGTTACGATGCAAGTCCTAGAGTTTGTGTCTGCATTAAACATGCTGATGGAGAAAGGACAGTCGAATGAATCCCTGACGAGCACGTCATCAACTCCGTTACGGTTTTAATGGAGCGGATTAAGGTGTAGCTTAAAGGTGAATTGTGTAATTTTTCCATTAAAATACATTTTCATGTAATGTGCTGCTCCTTCAATAAGAAATCACACTGATTTTCACTTGCTGGAGGATCATAAAATCCCACAGACTGACATTTAAGGAGAAATTCAAGCAAATTAAGCAACCACCCAGCATCATAATAGCAAGTTTTTTTATGAAACACCACTCAAATCTTCTGTTTGTTGGTGCACACACATTACATGCTTCATCTTTAATTATGTAAAACAAGAAGACAACAGAAATTGCAAGACCTACATTAACAAATGTCTATCTGCTTTAACACAAAAGTTCATGTACAATAGAGAGTATGTTGCACTTTGTACATTATTTCATCGCTCTGAAGAAAGCTATGTGCTGAAATGTTGTTTGCATCAGTCTGTTTTTACTTCACTGGACTTTGCACCAGGGTTATTATAGGCAACTAAAACAAAAACCATAAAAAAGTATTTAAGACTTAAACAGTTCAAAAATTAATTTGAAAAATCATTTTAAAAATTGAATTTAATAATTACAATATAAAACATCATTAAAAACAGATCAAATAAAATTATTAAAATTATTAAATCAAAATGTGATGAAATAAAATTAAAATAAATCAAATAAAAATTAGAATTTATTCAAATAAAAATTATAATTGTATCTCAATGACACTAAAATAACACTGAGACAAAAAAATCTATATGCAAATAAAAAAAATTATAAAAATATCACAGACTTGTGCCAGTAACCATCTACCGAAAACACCCTAGCAACCACCTAGCAACATCCTCACAACCACACAGAAAACCCTAGCAACTGCATAGCAATGACACATTTTTCACATGCAAGCTCCACTTTTTCTTCCAAAGAAATGTACAAATCAATTTTTGCTGCACAGAAATTACTATATAATAATTGCAATTAATAATCTGACAAAAATATAAAGCCCAAGACCTACTTTAACAAGCAATCTATAAGAAACTATCTGGTTAGGCTGAAATAAAACATACTTCAGTGATCTGAAGAAAGTCATATTGGCTTTTTTCCCAATGCAAATTTAAAAATAATTTTCCAAACTTTTCCAGATCTTTTAAGTCTAAATTTTTCTTCAGTGTGCAGACAGCATTGTTTGTTTTTTGTTAACACAAAGGTTTCAATGTTAATCACAAATGGGGGTGACCTAGAAACTGGAGTAATTGAGATAACAGCCGCCGGTGCCCTTGAGCAAAGCACTTAACCTCAGGTCCCTCCAAGATCTCTGGCCCTGAATTAGCATACTACAAGTCACCTCGGATGAAAGCATTTATGAAATATCAACTATAAAGCAAATCCCATAAAAGCAAACCCATGAACTATGAGCTAAACCTGCTATATAAATTGAATACAGTGCCGCTGAAGGTCAGCATGATGCTGAAGCAGGTTAAAAGAGCCTCAGGTACTGATTCCTAATTATCTCCTTTCTGCTGAGATGTCTTATTCTCAGATCTCCAATTAACGCTCAGATTAGCTCTCGGTCCGTCCGTCCTTTCTTTCTTTGATATTTCTTCCCAGCAGGCAGTGGTACAGGAGATGTTTACACTCCAGACAGTGAGATGATGAAGCTGTCTGAGACGTCGCACGTCCACGCTTAGTTAACTCCGAATGCTATTGAAATTCTGAACACTTAATTAGAATTAATTACGGAGACTTTAAGATAAGCTCCTTAAAGATGAGTTTGCTCATTTACTCATCTCTTCCAAAGTTGTACGAATTACTTTCTTATGTGGTGACTAAAGATGTTTAGTATGCAAAAGCTCCAAAAAGGACAAAAAAAAGTGCAAAAAGTGTGAGATATAAATATACATTATGTGATTAAATGAAAATAAATAAAATATTTTTTTTAAAACTTAAACTTATATGTATGTATATGTATAAAACTTTAAACTTGTTTTATTTCAAGGCAAGGCAACATTTCTCATTTTCATTGAGTTTAACTTGATGTACTAAAATAAAAATATAAAATAATAATAATAATATGTAATAAATTAAATATATAATAAAATAAAAAGATATGCAGTATAGAAATACAGAACGATATGGGTACACGGTTAACTAAAACTAAAACTATTTTTAAAAAAAAAGCTTTTTTGTTACTTGAAATAAAATAAATGCTAACTAAAATACAATAAAAAATATAAATATAATGTGTTTATATAATATAAAATGTTTTTATATATTATATAAATAATATATAAAATATGTTATTTAAAAACATATTTTTTCCATCAAGGAAGCATTTCTTATTTTCATTTAGTTTACCTTGATGTACCAAAATCATTAAGACTAAAACTAAAATAAATATTAATAAAAGCAAAAACTATATAGACTTACAAAAAATCTAATAAAAATGACAAAAACACACAACAAAATAAAACTTTTAACAAAATGGAAAACAAAAACTAATTCAAAACATGAATAAAAATAATAATGGCATCTCAATGATATTAAAATAACAAACTGTACGTTCAAGCCTATTTAAGACACATCCCAAAACATCCCAGAAAGTCATTATTCACAGAAAACCTGGAATATGTTGCAGCGATTTATGATCTGGGTCACAAACACAAAGCTGGTGAATTCACCCAGAAACTAGAGTTACTGATATGGCTGCAATACTCTGTCATGACTGAGCCCCAGAGTTAAGTACTTAACTACAGTTTGCTCCATAATTACATTCCCTGCAATTAGTGCACTGGAAGTCATTCCAGCTAAAGCATCTGCCAAAGGCTGAGAACCAGAACGATCTCGAGGAAGATGGGAAATCTCATACACGCACAAGCCTGGCCAGACGCTGTGTGTCATATTGACTGCTACAGGGAAACCTATTAAACAAACAGCAATTAAGCGTCAATGATGCCAAACAAATCCATTTGAGAAGGAAGAGTATTAGAAAGCAAGGTCAAATTAAATACTCCCTCATAAAAGTGAGTTATTAGTACTGTTGGCAGAATACAAAGAAAATGCAATAACGTCATCGCTGGTACAGTGCTGAATGATTACCTAATAATAAAAACACAATATAATGACATTATGCTGAGCTTGAAAACACACTGCTATTTTAATATTATATGTAAACACTATTATAGTATTTATTAATATTTTAAATGTATTTTTATTCTTATATACTTCCAGCTTTTATTTTAATATTAGTTTAAGTTTTAGTCATTTTGTCATCGTCATTTTTTTAAATATTTATTTTATTTCGGTTTTAGTGATTTCGGTACTAAAACTTGTTTTATTTCAGCTAACATTCCTAAATACTTTTTTATTTAATATTTATTTTTAATGGTTTTAATAAAATATTTCTATTTAGCTTTAATTGGTTTTTATTAGTGATTTTAGTACTTAAACTTACTTTATTTCAGTTAGTTGCCAAGGTAGCATTTCTAAATTTCTATTTTTTTTCTCCTTATATTTATTTCAGCAATGAAAACATATTTTTTAAATAGTTTAAATTTTACAATATCAATACATAAACACACTGCATTCATTGTTTACAAAGAAAACCATTAATAGTCCCTCATATCAGACACGATCACAATGCAGAAATACAAAATGTCTGTGGCAAAGAAAATATTTATGCCAAATATTTATATGCCATGTCAATCATCTATATCTGGCCCATTTTCATTTTTTTTTTTTTTTTGAAAGCATAATTCTGATTGTAAGATAACATGGAGTCATTATGTCCTATTAATTTCTTAGTTATGTCACAGTAATTAATTACATTGAGTCTTTGTCTCTGAAGACCATGTATGACAGATCATGCAGCATTTAGACTTGTATATTGTGCAGCAAGTAAATGCACAAAATTATTTCCTTCAGAAAATCCTCGGATCTTCTACAACTGTTTTTTTAAGTCCCCAGATTTAGATTAAAAAAATGCAATCTTTAACATCTAAGCAGAAACATATGATGCAGAAGATGTGATTCGTTGCTGATTCAGACTATAAATAATGACTCATCACGGCTTGTGTTATTTTTACCTGTTGTAAAGGTTTATGAGAGTTTTCATATCCATATGCCAAAAAAGCGCTCTGCTGACTTCTGTTTTCGAATGCGCTTTTCCCACATACACTAATCACCTAATTGGATCGATTATTCATTTCCAAATGGAGCATTACAGGTTTGGTGCTAAAAGGTGCTGGAGTTTTCTGTGTCAAGGTTAAATAAAGACACAAAGTGCTTTCTATTAGATGAGACTCAGAAACATTCAATGCATCATGACAGATAAACACCTTAGACTCTAAGAATAGTGTGAATAAGGAGTCATAAGCGCCGCAGACGACTTAATGAGAGAGTCAACAGTGACTGGAAATTATCCTGACCAAACAAATGAGAACGTGTAGCTGAGAAAGTGTTCACTTTAAAGTACAGCTTGCTACCGAGTCATGCTATTATACTTCAGTCTGTCAGATTTAATAATCAGTGTTACCGAACACACCGAAAATCCTGAAGATGATTACTGACTTGATGAAGAAGCCTACACCTCTTCCTCCCACAGAAACACACGGTTCAGCTGTCAACAGAGCAGGAGTCTTACAAATTCTCAGCACTGCACTCCAGGAGCACCTCAGAAGGGATAAAAACACCACTGCAATTGATAAGGAGACCCAAGAATGCTTTTTTGTAAATATTACAAAATATCACAATTACCAGATCCCCAAACTCACAAACATACAGTATGATTTTGGACAAATTAACACAGTCAGTCACAGCTTCTAACCTTCATGTTTTTTCATCACAAAGCCATATAGTCTATTCTCCAAACCTAAGAACACTA
Source organism: Tor tambroides (assembly GCA_021397915.2). Classification (NCBI taxonomy): domain Eukaryota; kingdom Metazoa; phylum Chordata; class Actinopteri; order Cypriniformes; family Cyprinidae; genus Tor; species Tor tambroides. The sequence goes on along the minus strand of JAFVLL020003467.1, from coordinate 170,874 downwards.
AAAGATGCTTCTGTTTTGCATTTTGTCTAATTTTATACATTTTTTCAAATTGCAAATTATATTATACCAGCATGATAGTTTGAGTTAAAGTAGAAGGAGATCACATGATTGTCACTAATTCACTTACATTTGATTAGTCAACTAGAAATGCTGCAGAATATATAAAAAGAGAGGTATGGATATATGTATCATATCATACATGAGGGTTATTATAGGTCATTAAAACTAAATCTATTTAAAAAAAAAAAAAAAGTGTTACTTGAAATTAACTAATGATAAAAAAAATCAAATATATATATATATATATATAAAAACTTTAACTTATTTTAATTTCAGCTATAGCTGCCAAAGCTAGTGACTTGATTTACTAAAATAATTAAAACTTGAAATAAATATATTTTTATTATATTTTATGTTTTATTTATTATATTTATATATAGTTTTTATTCATTTTAACATATTTAATCCATATTTAGTTTAACATATGTATATTTAACATATTTATAATTATAATAAAACATTTATATTTTAGTCATTTTAACTTTGAACATATTTAAACTATATTTAACATTTTAAAAAAACAATAACTAATAAAAATGAAACAACAAAACTACTAAAACTTTAAAACTAAAATGAAAACAGAATATACATATATTAAAACGATTTCAAAATGTTAAAAAAAATTGTAATATCTCAATAATCTTATAAACTTTAACGTCACTTTAATATTACAAAACTTAAAAAAAAAATTGTTTCTATATCGTAAAACTTTCAGTTCCATTTAAATAATGATTTTCAATGTGGTCTAAGACCCCACTATATGGATCACAATATTACAAATACTACAAATATCCGACCATTTACTGCTGAGGTCGTGTAAATTTGTTGTGAGACGTTAAATGGGCCAACACTGCACCCTGCTGACACAAAAGGAAAATTAAATATGACATAATCTTTCTAGTCCATCACATCACTTTCAAATTTATATGCTGCCTCATTACATCAATAAATAAATACATTCATCATGTGAAACAGCGGATCTCAATATAAGGGACTCTTCACGGCCCTGGTGGCGTGTCTATTTAATAAATCTCTCCTCTTATTTTAATTCTTCCCTGTGTATTTTTGCTTAAATGTATAATAAAGTTTCTCTGTCACTATCAGCTGTAAATTATTATCTATCCCACACTGCTGAAGTGCTCAAGACAAACGACTGCGATTGGTCCATCCTCACAGCGCTGAGAAAAGTACTTTTTAGAATAACTAAATCTTTTTTATTACATTTATTTTTGTTTTCATTATTTCACATGTCTATGTATTATTTGCCTTTGTGTTCTATTAGCGCTGGCTCACACAGAACTCATGCGTTTTTAACTTGAGCGTCGCGTTTTTAGAACGTCGTATCATACGCGAGCGCAACGCTCAAAGAACGCTTCTAATTTGATCACGACAAACATACTATTGGTATGTGATTGGTCCATCCTTACAGTGTAGAAAAGTAACAGTACGGACGAAATTTCATTTGTATCACATGTACGATTTCATGGTATTAATGGATATAAACAACTACACGTTCTAGTGCAAAAAAATCTCCAATAAAACAAAAAATGCCAGATATATTTGAAATTTGGCTTGCTAGCGCCCCCTTATATATGGCTCGTAATAAAAATATTACTAGTAGACAACATTCTGTCTTTATTTTAGTTTTCATTATTTTACATTTCTATTATTTATTTTCGGCTCATACAGAGCGCATGTGTTTTTAGCTTAAGCTTCGCGTTTTTAGAACGTTCTGTCATAAAGAGACGTGACGCGTGCGCAAGACGTCCGTGTAGCGCGTGTTTAGCTGAAAAACAATGGGAAAGCAGCACACAAGCATTTTCTAACGAAATGCATACATCCCTGAATGAAAATAAAAGTCATGTTAGCCACGTGAGTGGTGTAAAATGATACACAGAGCTTCCTATTGGTCCACAGTCCCGCGGCGTCAAATGATCCTCCTCTTCCCTTTCCGCTCACCAGCAGCGTTTTCCCGCGAACTCTCAGCTCTGCAATAACTCAGTTGAGCTGGACAGTTCTGGGTCAGCTGGAATGGAATATATGAATTCTTTTTGAATAATTATAATAACACTATATTGCACAGCACCCTTTTAGAGACATGGCGAAGCAAAGTTCTCTTTTTAATTTCTTCACGAAGTCGCCGCCTCTCGCGGTGAAGGCCAAATCTAACCCATCTCCAGTGGAGGCTGATGCAGTGAGCAGATCCAACACTTCACCCAAAGAAGAAGCCAAAGTCAGCAGCAAGAAAACTCCATCAAAACCCGTCAAATCTCAAACTAAAGCTGGACATGCGAAACTATTTGGAGAGAAAGCAGTCAATGCAAACGAGAGGTAACGTTACATTAACTGCATTTCTATGTGCAATGCAATGACTTTCGACTGGTTACCATGGTGACACCATGTCAGTACCATGGTACAGTAATGCTATCATGATGTGGCAAAATCATGGTACTTTGATACATGCAATAGCACTAAAATTGAGTTCACAAATAAGTAAAATGGTATTCTTCAAAGTAACGTTACGTTACCTCAGTGTACTGTTACAGTTCTCGTCATGTGGCATATTTACATTGGTATTTTATTCCAAGGCATTTCCTAGAATGTTAAATTTTTAGGTGTAAATTATATTTTTGCATTATTTAATTGCAGTAACAGTGAGGTACATGGGCTTTGGATATGTTACCATGGTAAAACCATGTTTTGGACACTCATGAGTCATGACAAACCTACCGCCTGGTAGATTTTGCAAGGATTAGTTGAATAATTTGAATATTGTAGATTATTAGCACTGTCAGAGGTTTCATTATGAAAATTTACCTGAGGATTGTGTCTAATAATGACTCCACGTGCTACTTTTGCGTGTTTGGCGGGCGACTTTGTGGAAGGGGGTGGATCAACTTTCCCAGCGATTTTTTTCTGGCCAGTTTTGACCAATAGGAGCGTCCGTTAGAAAAATTCCCCATAGCAACCATAAATTCCGTTAAAATCGTCTGCTACAGTATTCGTTACTCTAAAATAATAATACATTAATTTTAGATCAACATATGCAATGGATTAATCTATATGAGGCGAAAAAGAGTGTAAAGAGTGAACCCTGAAAACATGTATCTGGCATAAACTGTTACTAACTCCTTGTTTAATTAAGTTTATATATGGTTTGTTCTGTATTCTTTGGAATACTATTTTTAATGTTTACTCTGTCGGGTCTATGGCTGCTTTAAATGCGTTCATATAAAAATTATAGTTATGAAAATTACAGTAATGTCATAATAATTTACAAATCAGTTAGTTTTAGCAGTGTGACATGTTGTACTGCACCTAAAACTATTATAAACATTTTGAAAAGTTTTCTGTACTTATTGCACTTATATACATTACAATTTTATGATTTACTGTTAATGAACCAGATACAGTTTTTGTAGATAAAATAAAGTGCATTTGAGAAAATAAAATGCATTTATCACACTGCAGAGTCATTAATTATATATATATATATATATATATGTATATATATATATATATACACACACACACACACACACACACACAGTACATATATATATATATATATATATATATATATGTGTGTGTGTGTATATTTATATATATACACTGCCCTCCAAAAGTTTGGAAACGCCCTAGAAAGTGGGGTTTTGGACAATATTGGCATGAATCCTTTTTAATTTGGGATAATTTTGCACTGATAAGGGACAACACAAACTACAAAAACATATTTTATTACATAAACAGTTTATACAAAAGCTTAAATTTTCGATTCATCAAAATATCCACCATTAGCAGCTATTACAGCTCTGCATAATCTGGGCATCCGAGCGGTCAGTTTATTCAAACATTGACTTGATATATTACTCCAGGCCTCCTGAAGGATTGCCCAAAGATGATTTTAAAAACCTGGGCCAAGTTTAAACCAGTAAGCAGGCCTCACAGCTGGCAAAGGGGCATGTCTGACTTTGCCATGTATATATTGCCATTATTATGTAATCAAAATGAAAATTATTATTGCTGGTCTTCAATGATAATGTCAAATTACTTTAATGTACAGTATTTGCACCAAAAAATAAGGATTTATGCTGATATCGTCCAAAACCACACTTTGCCAAGGGTGTTTCCAAACTTTTGGAGGGCAGTGTATATGTATATGTATGTATGTGTGTATGTATAGTTAACGCAGCCCTCTAGAAGTATAGGACACTTGGTGCCTTCTGTACCCTATCTTAAGCGGATCGATGAATTTGATGAATGTCTCACAAAGATTGTTTCTCTCCAGCAGAGAACCGCCATCCATTTTTAGTGCTGGCGCTCTGGTTTGGGCCAAGATGGAAGGCCATCCCTGGTGGCCCTGTATGGTTGTTCCTCAACCTCTCACTGGACAGCAGATGAGGGGCCGCGGCCGAGACCAAAGACTACATGTTCACTTCTTTGATGAACCACCAACCCGAGGTTGGGTTAACACAAAATACATAAGAGAATATCAAGGTGAGCAAGTCTTTATTTCCAGAAGAACATAATCTTTGGCAAGTTTCTTCATAATTTTGAATATGAAGTATTATTGAAATGTGAAAAATATTTGATTCTGACCTTACGTACTTGTTCCTTCAAGGCTCTGACAGTGCAGATGGCAAATCCGGTGGAGTGTTCTTCAGCGGTAAGCCTGTGATCCGTAAAGCAATGGAGCTGGCAGATGTTGCGATGAAGGACAGTCCAGAGAAAAGAATGAAGATGTCCATGTGCATGGATCCTTCCGGTGACGAAGAGGAGGATGATGAGGATATGGAGGTGAGTAAACACTAGACTAAAAAAAATTTAAATTAACATAAAAGACACATTTAGTTTTAAGAGGATAGTTGAACCAAAAATTAAAATTCATTGACTTGTTTTAATCTTTCTAAATCTGTATAACTTCTGAAGGTTACCATGCGTCATATAGTGTCTACAACTAAAACAACACAGAAAAACACCATAAAAGTAGTTTATACAACTTTGGTACTATATTCCAACACTTTGAAGACATGCAATAGCTTTGCATGAGGAACAGACTGAAATTAAAGTAGATATGTACTGAAAACATGGCAGTGCACATGCATCCTGGCCTTTTTTCATTTCCATTTGTACTTTTTCATGGAATGAAAAAAAAAAAATCAGCTTTAAAATTCACCAGAATTTTCTCTTTAAATTTGTAATATGTCATACATGTTTGCAAAAAAACATGAGGGTAAGTTAAATTAGTTTTTTTGGGGGGGGGGGGGTGAACTAACTAATAAACACCAATGATCTTTAAATCCTTTATAGGTATTTCAAGAGAAAATATTGACTATTTTTGATGATTGATATTTTAGCAGTGGTCTGTCAGCATCTATCAAACATAGTGTTTTTTTTGTTGTACATGCAAGCGTTGACTACAAAGTAAAATCTTTAGAGTTCTCTTAGAAATATATGAGCTATGTGAGTTCACACAGTTGCGATTTGCATAAAACATTGATTACGTATTGTAATTTCTGATGTGGTCTTTTGATCATGGTTGTTATTAGATGAACATTGTATCAGATTTACATCATTGTATCACATTTTGTAACTTATTCATCTTCAGTTGTGTTTACATTATTTTAATTTCACCATGTAATATTTTATTTTAGGTTGATAAATCAACCGTATCAGATGCAGAAATGTCTGAAGAAGAGGTTAAAGAAAAGGCAAAGCCCAGTCGGCGTTCATCTCGTGCTGCAGCTGAAAAAAGTCAGAAGCCGAAGCGTCGCCGAATTGTGGTGGCGTCTGACAGCGATGACTCCGGGGAAGAGTTCAAACCTGATCAGGCAGGAGGAAGCAGCGACGAGGATGAAGACGAGGGAGTGAGTAGCGGGGCTGAGGAAGAAGAAAGCGAGCCGGAGACCGAACCAGACAGCCCTGTGAAACCGGTGAAGCGCAAACGTCCTTCAGAGAAGCCTGCTAAATCAAAAAGCAAACCAGATCCCCCAAAACGAGCGCCTGCAGCGCTTTCATCAGTGGCGTCCGACACCAAATCTCGTCTGTCTGCTTTCTCCGCCCCAGACAACTTCGAAAGTCAAAGCGACAGCGCAAACGGGATGGACGGAGGACCAACTGTGTGGGACCATGAGAAACTTGACTGGCTGCAAGACGGCAAGAGAAAGGATGCACAGCGTAAACGTCAGTCTGATGAAAACTACGACCCTACGACTTTATACGTACCCGAAGATTTCCTTAACAGAACGACACCTGGAATGCGCCGTTGGTGGCAGCTGAAGTCTGAAATGTTTGATACCGTTCTCTTCTACAAAATCGGTAAGTTCTATGAGCTCTACCACATGGACGCTGTAATTGGTGTCAACGAATTAGGTCTTACCTTCATGAAGGGTACTTGGGCCCATTCTGGCTTCCCCGAAATCGGCTTTGGACGCTTCTCAGACGTGCTTGTGCAGAAAGGCTACAAAGTGGCTCGCGTGGAACAGACTGAGACGCCGGAGATGATGGAAGCACGATGTAAGACGATGGCGCGTCCCACTAAATTCGACCGCGTCGTCAAGCGAGAGGTTTGCCGAATCATCACGCGAGGGACTCAGACGTACAGCGTGCTCGACGGCGCCCCTTCTGAAACTCAAAGCAAGTATCTGTTGAGCGTTAAAGAGAAGAGCGAGGAGGACAGCGCGGGACACGGACACATCTATGGGGTGTGTTTCATTGACACCTCAGTGGGACGCTTCCATATCGGTCAATTCCAGGATGACCGTCATTGTTCCCGTTTGCGTACTCTGGTGGTGGGTTATTCTCCAGCCCAGGTGCTTTACGAGAAGGGCAACCCGTCAGCTGAGACGCTGAAAATCTTTAAGGCCATCTTGTCGTCAACTCTACAAGAAGGCCTCAATGCTGGTTCGCAGTTTTGGGATGCGCAGAAGACCCTCAAGGTCCTTGCAGAGGAAGACTACTTCAAAGAAAACAAAGCCGATGATGAAAAAGCATCAGTGTTGCCTTCGACTCTAAAGGCAATGACGTCTGAATGTGATGCTTTAAGTCTCACTCCAAAAACGGGTTACGAACTTGCTCTTTCTGCACTTGGCGGATGCATCTTCTACTTGAAGAAATGTCTTGTGGATAAGGAGCTTTTCTCAATGGGAAACTTCAAGGAGTATGTTCCTGTCGATGTGGAGATGGAGCAGGCTGGAGGAGCGTCTAGTTTCTTTGCCCAGACTCATCAGCGAATGGTTTTGGATGGAGTGACCCTTGCTAACCTTGAGATCCTTCAGAACAGCTCCACTGGAGGTCCTGAGGGAACCCTACTTGAGCGACTGGACACGTGTTGCACTCCCTTTGGCAAACGGTTGCTAAAGCAATGGCTTTGCGCTCCTCTTTGCAATCCATCCTCCATTGGAGATCGCTTAGATGCTGTGGAAGACCTGATGGGTGCGCCGTCCCAAGCGACCGAAGTCACAGACCTGCTAAAGAAGCTTCCGGATCTCGAAAGGCTGCTTAGCAAGATCCACAGCATGGGTACTCCTTTAAAAGGACAAGACCATCCGGACTCTCGAGCGATTCTGTATGAAGAAGTCGTCTACAGCAAACGCAAGATCGCTGACTTCCTCGCAGCACTTGAGGGCTTTAAAGTTATGAGAGAAATCGTGTCGATCTTGGAGCCCGTTGCGGAAGGCTTCAAATCTAAACTGTTGCGTCAAGTGGTGCTCCTCAAGACTGAAAACGAAGATGGCCTTTTCCCCGACCTTTCTCCAGAGCTCAAACGTTGGGATACGGCTTTCGACCATCAGAAAGCTCGCACCACAGGCGTCATCACGCCAAAGACCGGCTTCGATCCAGAGTATGACCAAGCCTTAAATGGAATAAAAGACTGTGAGAGAGGTCTGCAGGAATACCTGGACCGACAGAAGAAGCGACTGGGCTGTAAGAATCTGTCTTATTGGGGAACGGGAAGGAACCGCTACCAACTCGAAGTTCCAGACGGTGTTTCCGAAAGGAGTTTGCCAGAGGAGTACGAGGTGAGGTCCACCAAGAAGGGATGGAAACGGTACTCAACCAAGGAGATTGAGAGGCTGTTTTCAGAGCTACAGAGCTGGGAAGACAAACGAGATGCAGCGCTGAAAGACTGCATGAGAAGACTCTTCTACAATTTCGACAAGAATTGCAAAGACTGGCAGACAGCGGTTGAATGCATGGCAGTACTTGGTAAGAAAAATCAACTCTATAGTTTGTTTGAACTTTCAACTATGTTGGTATACAAAAAAGGAGAGGAGAATAAATGATTTTTTATATTTGCATCCAAATATATTTCGTGCAGAATATCATGTATACCATACGTTATATCAATAATGCCAACATGCTCTATTCATTCAGATTATGTCAACTCCTATCTGAAAATAAGGGTTTTTTTTAACGTAGGTGTTAGTTTATGCACCACTTCTTCATGGATAGGTTGTCAAAATGTTGATTTGAGCTAGTAATTAAATTAATATTAATTTACTAAAATGCTGATAAAACAGCTCATTAAAACTTGTTTTAATGGTCTATGTGTAAATCAAAGTTGACAATGCAAGACACAGACGTCTTTGAACAGTGCACTTACATCTTTTGCAGAATCTTGGGGATTACTGGAGTTAAAGTTAAAAGTTTTTTAAAAAATGCATGGTTTTGCTTTTTTTTTTTTTTTCTTTTTTTTTTCCCCCCATTCCACTGCCCTGCAACTCTACGTTTTAAAAAATCTGACATTCACATTTGAAATCAAAGATACTGATTTTGTGTAAATCACTAATGATCTTCTCCTGACATATTTTGAGGTGTTTACGTGACCTTACAAATGGTTGCCTTAAGCATAATGTGCAAGACTGCATGTAAATCAGTTCAATTCAAAAGTATTATCAGCATGTTGCATTGTTTGACATTGAAAATGGCTACAGAACAGTCACATGTGCAATTACACCAAGGCATTTAAAATCACTCTCTAAACACTATTTTTAAATTTGAGTCTAGCGTGTCTATAACATTTACTTTTGGAAATTGTTTAATACGAAAGTTTTTTTTTTTTTTTTTGAGATTATGATATTAAATACCATGCTTACTTAAAAAATGAGTGATATTGGTAATGGAATGCACTATAATATGTTCCTGTTGTTCTCTCCACCTCTGCAGACGTGCTGTTGAGCATGTCCCGGTACAGTCAGAGCGGCGACGGGCCCATGGCGAGACCAGAGATAGTCCTCCCGGGTGACGGGTCTCAGTCACGCCCCTTCCTGGATCTGAGAGGGTCCCGTCACCCTTGCGTCACCAAGACCTTCTTTGGTGATGACTTCATCCCCAATGATATCTTCATCGGCTGCCCTGGCAGTGAAGAAGATGATGATGATGATGGTAAAGCGCTTGCTCCATGTGTACTGGTCACCGGGCCAAACATGGGCGGCAAGTCCACCCTAATGAGACAGGTGAGTGTTTCTAATCAGTTTTCAACAAAAACGATATTCATGGTGTGTTAGTCAAAGGGTAAGGAAAGTAAGCATTGTTTTTTGGGTGTAAAACTGGATTAATCCATCAGAGTCTACAAATCTTAAATTATAATTCTGTGCGCTGAATAACGATACCGAACGTATTACACATTCATTTCTTCTCCTAAATACATGTTGCATACAGACGCTTTTACCCAGAGTGACTTGCATTGCATTCAAACTATGTATGGATTTTTTTTTTTTCCAGCTACAGAAGTACAATTCTTGACTTATTTTCAGTTTTAAAAATCCATTAAATCCAGATCTGGTATAATGTAGAGTATTGCAAAAGCAATAAATTACTTGTTAAATTTGTGTTTGAAAGTAATTATGAACCACACCAAAATAATTTTGAACTGAATTGTGACCAAATTTCAGATTTTATTGTGCATTGCATTATTTAGTAAAGAACTGTAATGGAATTATGGTCAGAGCAGATAATTAGATCCTTACAACCTTAATCATTTAATAGTGAATTTGAATGTAGTCAAGAAACATTCAAACACAGGCAAACCTTACCCCCATAATGTATGTGTTACATTATGTTATATATTATGTTATATTATATTACTTTTATTTATGGAAATGCAGGTTTCTGTATTATGTTCTCTGGCAGTTTCGTTTAGTCCTGAAATTCTACCGAAGAACATAATAAATAAATAAATAATAATATTAATTAAATCTATAAAAATCATGGATCTTGTTTTTTTTATTATTTAAAATGTTTTTTATTTTATTTTTTTATAAATTTATTTTTCTTTTTCTTTTTTAACTAAAAGGAAGAAGGATGTGGTTTAAACTCTTATTTATGGGAATTGCAGGTTTCTATGTCATGTTTTTAGCCTGATTAGCTGTTCAGGCCTGGAAATTCTGTCAATAAACAAAACAAAATATTAATAAAATCTTTAAAAATCATAAAATTGTGTAATATTTTTTATATTATTTAAAATATATACAATTTTAGAAAATTAAAAAAAAATTAAAAAGGAATTTATTGTTTAAAAGGGGTGGGAAATATTGTAGAACTACACAAATCTATTGACCTCATATTAGCTGTATGGAGTGTTTGTACTTTTAAAAAGAATTTCTCTTACCGGAGGACTACTGAATTGACCTAACCGTTGATGTCTCATGCACATTCTGTCAGATTTGACCCTGTGTTGTCTCTTCTAAAACGTGTTCTATATGGCCGTGTCTGTCTCAGTGTGGTCTGGTGGTGATTTTGGCCCAGCTGGGCTGCTATGTGCCTGCTGAGAGTCTGCATCTCACTCCTGTGGACCGAGTCTTCACTCGTCTTGGCGCCTCTGATCGTATAATGTCAGGTAAATTGCCATGTGTTTCTTCTCCGTTCAACCCGCATGTGTGAGCTTTACTCTGGATACTAAATCAACCACGTTTGGTTTTCTAGGTGAAAGTACATTCTTTGTGGAGCTGAGCGAGACGGCCAGCATCCTGCTGCACGCCACCAACCACTCCCTCGTCCTGCTGGATGAACTGGGTAATTTAGTTGTTCATCTCACATTAAACTTTGCACACACTTAATGGAAAGCAAAATCCTAAATTGAATAAGTTCTAACCTTTTGCTTGAACTGCAGGCAGAGGTACGGCCACGTATGACGGCACAGCCATTGCGAGCGCAGTGGTCAATGAGCTGTCGGAGAAGATCTGCTGCCGCACCCTGTTCTCCACTCATTACCACTCACTGGTGGAGGACCACGTCCAGGACCCCGCCGTCAGACTCGGACACATGGTCAGTTTCACTGTCTTCACCTTCGTGCAGAAAATAGCACCATTACAACTACCACTAGTGCACTTCGGGGTTATTGTGGTTAACACAAAATTCAAATGAAAACCTATAATAAAAGACATTTTTGTTTATTGAAATCAAATATTTAAGAAAAAATTCACAGCATTTCTCTTTTTCATTTATTTGAACTTGAAGTACAAAAATAACTCAAATGAAATATTAATAAAAACTAATTTTTTAAAAATTCTAAATGACTAAAATGTTACAAAATGCTACAAACTATAAAAACAAAACTAATTCAAAATGTGAAAAATACTATAATATTGTAGAAATTATACGAAAATAATGCCTATAAATAATAAATGTTTGAAAGTAGTTACAAAACTATGTAGACATATTTCTAAAATACAAAAAACACAACATTACTAAAGTACTAAAATAACCAAAACGATAATATTAATAAAAGTTAACAAAAATTTAAATGAAAATAGAAAAATAAAAGCTAATTAAAAATATTAATAAAAATAGTGTATCAATGATACTTAAATAACACTGATGCATATTAGCAGTCTATAAAAAATCTCTGAAAGTAGTAACAAAACTATGTAGACATTTTTAAAATGCAAAAAAAAAAAAAACCCACAGGAACGTGGTAATCAACAGCACAATACTAATTGGATTATTTAAGGAAATTGATGCCAGCGTCTAGATGAAGTTGCATTAGATCATTTCATGTTTGTTTCCCTGACTCTTCCTAATGTGTTACGCTTTATATTGACACCTATTAGGGTCGGCATTAAATCAGAAATGGACCCTATTTATTTCTTAATAAACATTATTGGTCTTATTGTGAACTATATTTGTTTGATCTCCCTGCGTTTCCTGTCAGGCCTGTATGGTGGAGAATGAGTGCGAGGACCCCAGTCAGGAGACCATCACCTTCCTCTACAAGTTCATCGGCGGCGCGTGTCCCAAGAGTTACGGCTTCAACGCGGCTCGCCTGGCCAACATCCCGGAGGAAGTCATCCAGTCCGGCCATAAGAAGGCCCGCGAGTTTGAGAGGAGCACCGTGTCTCTCCGGATATTCAAGCAAGTGACTTTACGATCTGTGTTCTGATTGGACCGTTCAGATTTTTTTGCTTTGTGACATTTTCAGTAAGTACATTTCACACCAAAATTCTCAAAATTGTGACACATCTGGATGTTTTCGTTGAGCTTTTTTTTTGTTTGTTTATTTACTTAGTGTATTGTTGCAGATGTGTTTATGAAAATGTCACCATGCAAAACTCTTAATGCACGGTTTCTGTGGGTCTTAAAAAGGTTTTTAAAAGTTTTTATTCACCTGTCTGCAAATTAAGGCCTAAGAAGGTCTTAAATTGGAGCATAAATTTAAGATATTCAAGTCATTGCATTAATCATTTCATGCATTGCAAAAAAATGAATATCTTCCTCAGTTTTTTTGTCTTGTTTTCAAGTACAAATATCTAAAGATCCTTAAATCAAGGTGCATTTATTTCAGATGCAAAATTAAGATTTAAAGTCTTGTTTTCTGAGAAATTAAGTGTTTATGCTTAAAACAAACATTCTTATTTTAATGAGTTCACAATCACCGAAAACCACATTTATGTTCATTAACAATTGTTAATGATCAACTGTTGAAGAATCATGACAATGTTTACACTATGGTGTAATATGTTTTAGATAGTTGTAAGAGTGCATATTTTATCTCCCTCATCTGTTTGAATAAGCAGCTGGAAGTAGCAAAGAGTCCCGGTGTATTTTGGGCTTGTTTTATAATTAAAAGTCCTGCATTATGCAGAACAATTTTTTTTTTCTAGTTATTAATAGGTATTTCAGTTACAAAGTAAAATGTATCTGACTTTTAATTCAGTGTTAATCTTTTCGTATTTACTAAATACAGTTTGAAACAAAAATATATATAAAAAAATTTTTTTAATCATTTTGCTTGTAAATGTGTCCTCATATTCCTTGAGGAAAAACAAATTCTTTGATCAATTTTAATTGCGCCTTCAAAGTTCTTTATGCACTCATGCATTTATGTGAAAAAAAATCATTTTATGTATATACTTAGCTAAAGCTTTGTGCAGCACATCCCACAGTGTCAAACTTCAGTTCACTCATATATAAAACTCTTTTCTAATTGTTTACCATCAAATCTTTGTTGTTTTGCCCATTTTACTTCTCTCGTCTTATTTGTCCAATGTTATACATTTGAAACCGCATCTCAGATTCTCTCACCTTCGCAGATGAAGCTGGTTTCATTTTTTGCACTCGAAACTCCAAAAAAAGACACTGTGCTGCAGTTTCCACACTTCATTAAACTGCACAGCCATTTTCAACAGTGATAATAATGTGAAAAGTCTCTCAAGTACCAAATCAGCACATTAAAAGCATTATATAACGCAAGGTTTTTCAAAGTTATGATAACGAGGCTTTGTCATCAAACTAAAGTTTCCAACACTAAAAATAATCCAGAATTTTAGTGTTTTAATGGAATTTGGATGAAATAAATGAACAGGAATTCAATTCCAAATGTGAGAATGTTCAGATGCTGTACTAATTTATTTACAATGCTTTCATTTGTTTTAACAGGAAGTTGTGCTCATTTGCTGAAAACCCCACCGCTGACCGTGAGCAGTTCACAACGCTGGTTCAGATGATTGCCAACCTGTGATGAATTTTTTTTTTTTTTTTTTCTTTGTTCACCATTCCATGAGTTATTTTTGTTCTCACATAGAAAGCAAGCACTCACTACTGAAATGATCTAATAAAGTTTATTTTTAAAAATGTAACACGTTCCTCTTTGACTAGGAAATTAAACTTTTGATTAGATACTAACAGCTACATAATGGTTATTGAGTACTTCACAATATATTAAGTCTAGATGTCATGGAACATGCATACAATTCAGGCTGTATGAGAACCCACAGTCACCAAATACAGTTGGATGGAGGGGAAAAAAAAGCACAAAAAAAGCTATACAGATATTCATCAGAGCTTCAAATCAGCACGAAGCCTCTTTAAAATCTCCAGCAATGTCACTTCGGCTCGCGGCATTCGGAGCGAAGCGGCGCGACAACGCCATGCTTTCGCAAGTCTGGCGTCTTACGGAACGGTTCGCGCTGACCAATCAGGGGGAGGGGGCGGGGCTAATCATTTCAATCACTTCCGAATATATGCGTATGGGCCGAATCATCACCACCAGTCTCGTGAAAACACTTCATATCACTTTCACACTCAAAACATTGCTGGAGAATACTTAGTGTTTCTCTCTCTTTTCTCTTTTTTCCTCAAATCTCTTTCACAGAAAGAACATACATCCTGCGACATGAGAACAAATACAGCAATCTAAGGTATAAACAACCCCGAAATTAATATACTTAAAATAAAAAGACATTCAAGTACATTTAAGATTTTTGCTTGAAAATACAAAACTACATGAGAAAGCATTAAAATCAAACCTCAAGAACTCAACGTTTTAAAAAAAAAAAAAAAAAAAAAAAGAAACAAAAGCAAAACTGAAGTGCTGGGTCGTTTTTTTTCCGTAAATGTACAAGAGCGCGGTGACGGCTGCGTGGGGAGCATTGAGTCTGTACGCTCTGGGTCCGTTTCTCTCGTCGTTTCCCATCCCGCGAATCCTGAGTCACCGCCGCCGTCCCGAGAGCGACAGGGAGAAACGGGATCCGCACCGAATCCACAGCAGAACGTCTGTTAAATAGAAATGTCTCCTCTCTGCGTTTCCGCAATGCTTTCTTTCTCCAAGAGTTTGTTTGAATAAAATTGAATTATTTCTAGCGTGTAATCTCATCTGAGCACATGGAGTCTGTCGGTTGGGAGCGGCTCCGCTTCAGTTGTGCTGCAGCGTGTTGGACTCTATAGGAGGTGCCGAATCGTACAGCGTGTCTGTGTCGTGCGTCGGCTCTCCGGCTAGTGTGCAAGGGTTCGACAGAGTCCCTGCGCCGCAGTCACAGAAAAACCTGCAGAACCAAAGACATTCAATTACTACACTCAAGATACAGAAATGAGGATTAAACGAAACATATTATATACACAAAAAAATAATTATATATAGGGTTGCAAAGAGGTGGAAAATGTTTTGGAAATCTTCTGAAAAAATTTTTAGGGAGAGAAAATGTGTGTTGTATTTCTATGCTTTAATTTTCTGCTTATATATACACACACACAGAAAGTGAAGTCTAATTTTATATATTTTTAACAAAATAAGAATGTTTTGTTGTATATTTTAAATGTGAATTATTTTTGACAATTAAGCACATTTTCCCTTAAATTCTCAATATCTATAATATAGTATTGAAATAAAGTGTCCAGACAAGATAAATTAAAATTAATTTTAAATTTCATTTTAAGATTAAATCTGCATATGATATATTATAATTTTGTATACAAAAAAATCTATTAGTCATTTTGTATCAATTTTTCTTGGAAGTTATGATAACTAGCCAAAAACAAGTTCAGTCAGCAACTAAATTTTATTTTAAAAAATATCTAGCTCATATTTAACACCTGAAATAAAATAAAATCTATTTCTTTAAGTACAGTTTGAAGCAAAAATATATAAAAGCCTAGTGTACTTTGTTCAAATAAAATCACTTTGCTTGTAAATATCTCCTCGTTTCCGTTTATTAATAAAAAAAATTCCTACAGTTCTTTGTGCACTCTTGCATTTGTTAACTTATAAATTCTAATAACATTCTAACATTATTTGCATGACACTTTTCTTTCCAAATTGTCATAATTAAAAAAATATATATATATATATATATTTTTTTTTTTTTTTTTTTTTTTAAATCAGCATAAATTGAGGTACAGCAAATAATATCATGATGTACATTTTTACAATGTACTTTAACTCATTTTGTACTCACTGTACTTAGAAATATAATTTTCCCCCCACTAATGCAAAATTAAAAAGAAAACGTTTAATTGTTGTTACAAAAAAAAAACAAAAAAAAAAACAATGTTCCTAAAAAAAAAAAAATAGGCAAAATAATTTTTGTTTTAATAGTAAATGCAAAAATCACATCAATGCTTGTAGGGAATGACTGACCTATCATGTCTAATAAACTCTACATCATGCCCTTGATGACACTTCTTGATGCAGTTCACACAGATGGCGTTGCGGTCTGTGGTGTTACAGG
The DNA here is from genome assembly GCA_021397915.2 of Tor tambroides. NCBI lineage: Eukaryota > Metazoa > Chordata > Actinopteri > Cypriniformes > Cyprinidae > Tor > Tor tambroides. The sequence continues at coordinate 154,369 of JAFVLL020003467.1, read as the reverse complement.
TGTGACACCTGCGCAGAGAAACAGAGGCGTGAGAGAGCAGCCGCTGATGTTACACAGATTTCAGAGGATTCTCAGGAGGAGCGTTACCTGTAAAAATCGTGCATTGGATAGCTGGTGTAACTGGAAATCTTGTACAGGCACTGACCTCTGCTCACCGCTTTCTCTATGGCATCCTGATTGTTCATGATTTTGTTGTCTGTGAAGAAGATGAAATGAGAAGAGTGTTCATTTAAAGTCCACTGGATCATGAATTGAGTAAACTGAAGATGTTTCCGGTTTACCTTTCATGGTGACGTTGACGCCAGACGCGAGAAACAATCCACCGAAGCGGTTGTTGAAAATCTGATTGCCTTCTAATGTCGCCGTCGCATGATTCGTGATCTCAATACCTGCAACAGATGAAGCTTAATTATTTGTCTACAATCAATATTTAGTATGCATCTCATATCTGTGATTCTATTAAAAAGTAGCATTTTCAGAAATAAGTTTTATACATTTGTATAGTACATTTCTAGAAAAAAATCTATATACACACTTGATGTTGATGAGATTTTATATATAAAATATATATATATATATATATAAATATTTTACGTCTGTATATTTTTTATATATTTTATTTTTTATATTTCTTTATATATACACATATAAAATGAAAAAAAAAATTCTAAACTTCTAAAATAAAATCTAAAATTTCAAATATCAAAATAAAAATGAAAACTAATAGCATGTCACTGATACTAAAATTAGACAGAATTATGTAAGATTTAAAAAAGCACTTCTTTAAGTGTTGTTAAACTGCACTGTCATGCTAAATCAATAAATATCAATGTATTAAAACACAAATCTGCAGAAAAATACACAGAAAATGTTTACTATACAAAACCATAATGAAAGGGTTGACAATCCTAACAAAACACAACATTTGTTTATCCATGTGCTCCCTGTTCACTTCCTGAAAGGATGATGCCATCCTTTTTTTGTTTTTAAATAAACAGAATAAAGCATTTGGAGGGGTATTTATGATGGTAACAGCACTGACATATAATCTAAAAACTGAAATAAATTTAAAATACATGTCCATTCTTTCTAAAAGAAAACATGCGAGACATGATAAACATTTCGAAATAAAATCAAGTTGGATTTTTTAGGAAATGCCTATAATACCTAGTCATAGCTGTTACATTACTGAAAGCAAAATACGCACCAGCAGCAAAACCGTCGAAAATCCTGTTCTTGCGCAGCACAGGGTGACTGTTAGTGCTGATGAGGACTCCGGCCTGAGCGTTCCTGAAGATATCGTTCTCCTCCAGCAACCCTGCAGCATAAAAAACCTCATCATGAAGCTGAAGCGCACAGAACAGAGTGAGATCATACGAGAAGAGGAGCATCACCTCGTCCTCCGTTGAATATACAGATTCCTCCGTCCCGCCCGTCGTGGATCTTGTTCCTGCGGAGCGTGGGGTTGCTGTCGGTCTTGATCCAAACCCCGGCCATGGCGTTGTCAAAGATCTCGTTGTCTTCGATAAAGCCTAAACCTGACAAGAGATTCAGGGGACACTTATTTATCCGAAATATCAAAATATAGAAACATGAGCCTTTATATCAAACAAGACATCAAAAGGCAATGACGGAAATATTACCTGAATTGTAAACAAGAATTCCTCCATTCTGTCCACCCCAGATCTTATTCCGCCTAATTTTGGGATTGCTGCCAGTTCTACAAAAAAATATCAATTTTGTGTCACTTTTTTTTTTTTTTTTTTTTTGGAAAAGTCATGTTATAACTCTACAAGTCTGTGGCTGCTCAATTTATGGTGAAACTCAGAATCACGATTACTTAACAACTACTTACTGACTTTGGAAACATCATGCATTTATTCAACTTTTAAAATAAACTCATCTTTTAAAATAAATCAATCATATTTTATGTAAAAAATAAATAATTAAATTTAAATAAAAAAATATTAATATAAAAATACATTTAAAATAATGTTCAATTAAATAATAATAATATAAAACTGAAAAAAAAAAATAGATTGTTGCATTAAACTAAACTTTTAACAGTGCCTTTCCTTGAACTGTGAGAATAAATGTAAAAAAAATTAACAAATAATACATTAACAACAATAAACAATTTAAAATAAAATGTAAAATAATATAAATAACGTAATTCAATGTAAAATAAATAATTATATTTATAATTATACTGTATATAAAACATTATTATTATTATAAAAATAATCAATTAAATAAATGAGGAAAAAAAAGGCACTTCTACACCACTGAGAATTTATTCAACATCCACAAAAAAAAAAAAAAAAAAAAAAAGGGTCGAAAGTGAAAGCATCATTGTGAAATGGAATGAGGCACAATATTTTCATGTTGATTATCTTGTTTCTAGAGATGCACCGATTGACCGGCCAGGGACCGGAATTAGCCGATTTTCCATGTGACTGATCATGTACTTATGTGGAGCCAGATGAGGCTTGAGCAGCCAGAGTGAGTGTGTGAGAGAGACGCGTGCAGAAACCAAAACAAATGAGTGCAACAGCACACACAGAAACTTAGAGATGCATACTGTGGTAGTAAAATAAGAAGAAATTAATAACACATGATTTAGGTACACAACATTGCACGACCAAAATGTTTCAACACGATTGCAATGTGATTTTATACAATAGTAGTTCAATAAACAAGACGACACAATATTAGAGACAATATTATTTTCGCTCAATTTCGCTGATGAAAATAGCTCCAATCAAAGCCACAGCAGAACTGTTTTGTGTCTCCGAGCAACTCAGCGGTGTTTCGTTACTGAATGAATCCGCGTTTTTGAATGAATCAAGTGAGACAATGATTCAGTAACCCATTCATAAGACAGTAGTCACTAAATGAATCAGCTGTTTGAACAAATCTGTTGAATGAAAGACTAAATGACTCGCTCTTTCAGACAGTCATTTGTCACCAACTACTGGTTTGGTTTCAAATTTAAAACTATTATTGCATTTTTCCCAACATTTCTTTTTTGTATGTTTAAAAACAATATTTAAAAACATTCATCTTATAAAATTCTTTATGCATTCGAAATTTTGCAGTGTAAATGCCTTTATGGCACCTCAGCTTCATCAAACATTCTGTGTAAATACATCTAATGCCACTTCAGATGCAGCTTCTGTGTTTCCTGCAGTGGAAAGATGGAGTTTGTTGATACTGATTTCATTTGAATGTTAACAGCTGTAGTTTCTGATTATTCTAACTGAATTAATTAAAACAATGTAAGAATTTGATGTGAAAGATGACATTTAATAAGGTTAGTGAAAAAATGATAATTTAAGAAACATAGTGGGAAATGACATCAGTTTTGTTATATACAGCAATTCCTTCGCAATTAATTATTTCTACCTCTTTTCTAGTCACAGAGCACTTTAGTTGTTTAAGTGAAAGAACATCTGTAAGTTTGCCCTGATGGGGGGAATTGTAATATTTAATATTTTTTTATGTAAGTAAATATTTTTTGCATTAAAAAGTATAGATTTTTGTTTGTATATGCTTTCAATTATAGTTTTTCATAAAGAAAATCAGAATCTGCAAAAATCTGAACCAGCAGGTCACACTTACCAAATTTTTTTTAGTAAAAATCAGAATCGGCCAAGAAAATTGCAATCGGTGCATGTCTACTTGTTTCATTATCATTGAAACTGAAAATAAAACTGAAGTATCGCCCAGCCCTGCATAATGCTTGTTAAGTCACTGACCTGATCTGAACTCCAGAGTACATGTGGTTATAGATGTCATTGTCTTCTAGCACTCCGTGACCGTTATCATAGAAATAAACGCCCACCTGTGGACAAAAACACATTTACAAAATCACTCCAAGAAGATCTAGAGATCCCACAGGCTTTAGACGTACAGTTAGGTCCATATATATTTGAACACTGACACAATTTTTATTATTTTAGCTGTTCACCCAAACATATTCAAGTTACAGTTATATAATGAATATGGGGGCTTTAAGTGCACACTCTGAGGTTTAATTTAAGGGTATTCACATCACAATTGGAGGAAAGGTTAAGGAATTACAGCTCTTTAATATGTACCTCCCCCCTTTTTCAAGGCACCATAAGTAATTGACTCAAACGCTGTTTCATGGACAGTTGTGGGCTATTCCTTTGTTATTTCTACATCAACTAAGCAGGTAAAAGGTCTGGAGTTGATTCTAAGTGTGCCATTTGTATTTGGAAGCTGTTGCTCTGAACCCACATCATGCAATCAAAGGATCTCTCCATACAAGTAAAACAGACAATTGTTAGGCTTCAAAAACAAAAGAAATCCATCAGAGAGATAGCAGGAACATTAGGAGTGGCCAAATCAACAGTTTGGTACATTCTGAGGAAAAAAAAAAACAAAAAAAACACTGGTGAGCTCAGCAACATAAAAAGACCTGGACGTTCACAGAGGACAACAGTGGTAGATGATCCTCTCCATGTAAAGAAAAACCCTTTCACAACATCCAGCCAAGTGAAGATCACGCTCCAGGAGGTAGATGTGTCACTGTCAAAGTCTACAATCAAGAGAAGACCTCACTAGAGCAAATACAGAGGTGCAAACAAGACCAGATTAGACTTTGCCAAAAAACACAGAAAAAAGCCAGAGCACTTCTGGAAAAGCATTCTTTGGACGGCTGAAATTAAGATCAACCTGTACCAGAATGACGGGAAGAAAAAAGTATGGAAAAGGCTTGAAGAATTCTGAAGTGTACAGGGATATACTCTCTGCCCAGATTCAGTCAAATGGAGCAAAGTTGATTGGGTGGTGCTTCATAGTACAAATGGACGATGACCCAAAACATACAGCAAAAGCAACCCAGAAGTTTTTGAAGGTAAAAAAGTGGAATATTCTGCAATGGCCAAGTCAATCTCCTGATTTCAACCCGATTGAGCAGCATTTCACTTGCTGAAGACAAAACTAAAGGCAGAAAGACCCACAAACAAACAACAACTGAAGTCAGCTGCGGTAAAGGCCTGGCAAAGCATCACAAAGGAGGAAACCCAGTCTCTGCTGATGTCCATGAGGTCCAGACTTAAGGCAGCCATTGTCTGCAAAGAATTCTCAACAAAATATTCAAAATGAACATTTTATTTGATTATATTTATTTGTCCAATTACATTTGAGCCCCTGAAAATGGGGAGACTGTGTATAAAAATGATTGTAATTCCTAAGCATTTTATATTTTAGACCAACCCCTTCAATTAAAGCTTAAAGTTTGCACTTCAATTTCATCTTGATTGTTTCATTTTAATTCTATTCTGGTGGAATACAGAGCCAACATTACGAAAATTGTGTCAGTGTCCAAATATATATGGACCTGACTGTAGATCTCGATTTTATCTTTAAAACAACTCCATCCCAAACGCAATCCTGAGCCAGTGCCAGGTTTGGTCTTTTTGAGTCATAAAATGCCAAAAAAGTATATGAAAGTAAAACAGTTGCAAAACTCAAGAGCTTGTTGATTTGAATGTGATAACTTGTCATATTAATATTCGTATTTGTACGTTGAAATTTACACTCACAGCTCTGATGTGAAAAGCTGAATCTTACAATTTGCACACAGACAGTAATCAAAACACCCGTGTTGTGAATTCGAAGTTGCAGATTAATAATTACAAATGTGTAAAATGACATTCACATAAAGAAAATGACAGACACGCATGTGTACGACATTTACTTTTGCACTTCAGTTTCGCTGCACAACCTCAAGTCGGCACTTACAGCCTCTCAGATCTGGCAGTACAACTTCAAATCCTAGCACTTAGACTTTTGCTTCTCCTTTTGTGATATTCCTGTAGCAAAACTCACTTGTGCACTTGTAAATGCAGATGCGAGAGAGCAGAACCGGGGATGGGGCTGGGGTGCAAACGAAGCCACTTTATTGATCAAAAGAAACATTCATATGCACATGTATCGGTTATTTGTAAAATGCTGAAACTATTTTCATTGAATATCCTTAGCTTTTACAGGATTTTATTAAAGACAATGCATTCATCTTGTCATTCAAGTATTATCTGGTAGACAAATAATGCAACGTCTTTCATATGTATATCCTACTGCATATTGCAGAGAGTAAAATGGCTGTACCAACTGCTTATAAATAAAGCATGGGAATTTAACCACTTTATATAATGACCATTAAGGCCAAAATAAGGCTATTAAGGCACAAGTGAAAATGAAAGAGGATCAAAACTGATGAAGGTAAGTGAGTAACTTACCAATATGGTGCATAATATGAATGTAATATATCAAGTAAACAGTACAGGCCAACACATAAAATGTGTTTATCAGCTTTCTCCAATATGCACATTTGTAAAAAAAAATTCAAAAATGAATAAATAAGAAAGTGTGTTTCTTACTGTATTCAGCAGTATGTGTATGCCAAAACCGTTGTATTTATACTTGGCCCATGAAGATTTTACTTAGGCCAGCACATTGGATCATACCAATAATTCTTTTTGGAAAACCTTTGTACAATAGTTTGATGTGTGTCAAACTGATGTTTATCCAGCTCCACAGTGTATCACATGGTCAAAGAACAGACAACATTTGTTTTTTGTCCCATGGTCTTTTACTTCAAGTCTTCCTTTGTAATTTATTTACACAAGAAACTGAGGATAACACAACTATCACAACGGCACAGGTTACAAAAATGTTATTACACCACAGATACATTTGTACAATTTATTTCATGTTTTGTGCATGCTGTCACTAAATGATGACATCACACAACTGGCACCTTTGCTTCCAGGCAAACAGCTTTTAGTGAAAACATTGAGCAGTGCCATTTAATAATCTTAGTATTTCACAGTGTTTGTTTGTTTGTTTGTTTAACATCAAAATATGACAAATTTTAAAATATATTTTTGCTAAAAACTCTACAACTGGATCTGGCTTAACTCTTCAAAAGAGTTGGTATTTCACATTGTAATATTATTCATGTCAATAAAAATAAAAATACGTTAATTTATTTTTATCTTATATTCATTTAAAAATAGCAGCTTTTTTTGCCATAACAACCCTTAAAGGGGTAGTTGATTGCGATTTCACTTTTTTAACTTTAGTTACCGGAAACAAAAACAGAGACATTGTCTTTTAAAGAAAAGTCTGTTTAATGCCTACAATTACGACTGGTAGGGACTACAATGAGCTACTTCCCAGGTTGGTGACATCACAAACCCTCACATTTGCATAAACCCCGCCCCAAGGAACGCGGAACAAAGGGGGCGAGGCTATGTTGCACGGCTTTTCCACCGGAGCACATGCAACTATTGCCTGTAATGGTAAGGGCCGTGACGTTTCCGCACAACATGCAATACGTGTTTAACGGATCACAATACACTGGGCCAGCTCATCAATCTGTGCCCGTTGCGTATTTAGGAGGGAGTGGTATCATAGAAACAGGAGACAGCGGCGTAGAATAAAGGTACAATATATGAAAAATAAGGCATTTTTTAAAAACTAAGTATGAACACGTTACACTGCACCCCATAAACACAATCAAGCCTACGAAAAAAAAAAAAAATCAGTCAACCACACCTTTAAGCAGACCACTTGATGATAAAAGGAATTACATATTTAGAACGGACATCACTGTATAAAACAGACCATTAGGTCTTCAATACAGCAGAGTATGCAGTCTGCTGCGGGAGCCGGGAGGACGCGAATGGAGAATCCGGATCCACCATGACTTCCCAGCAGCCAGCATTGTCCATTAGGTGACAGCTTCTGCCGTGCCAAGTTGTTTTCCCAAAAGCTGGCTCTTCTACCAAAACGGCACACTGGCTGCTGGTGCGTGACGTCATCACACAAAGAAACCATCCGATGTTATTTGTCAGGCATCGACCAATAAAGTGGCTTCATTCTTACCCCAGCCCCACCCCCGGTTCTGCTCTCTCGCATCTGCATTTACAAGTGCACAAGTGAGTTTTGCTACAGGAATATCACGAAAGGAGAAGCAAAAGTCTAAGTGCTAGGATTTGAAGTTGTACTTCCAGATCTGAGAGGCTGTAAGTGCCGACTTGAGGTTGTACAGCGAAACTGAAGTGCAAAAGTAAATGTCGTACACATGCGTGTCTGTCATTTTCTTTGTGTGAATGTCATTTTACATATTTGTAACTAATAATCTGCAACTTCGAAACCACAACACGGGTGTTTTGATTACTGTCTGTGTGTGCAAATAGAAAGACTCAGCTTTTCACATCAGAGCTGTGAGTGTAAATTTCAACGTACAAATATGAATACTAATGAGACAAGTTATCACATTCAAATCAACAAGCTCGAGTTTTGCAACTGTTTTACCTTCATAAAAGGCACACCTCACAATCTCTGCATGAGACCACAAGTCCATATCGAACATGCATGTGGATTTAGGTCGCACAGAGCGAGGGAAGTGAAGCGCACGCACCTGTTTTCCGCTGTGTATCCTGTTTCTGCGCAGTACAGGTGTGCTGCCCGTGGTCACCCACACACCAGCCAACGTGTTACTGTACACCTCGTTCTCCTCGATCACTCCCTGACCCTTCTCATGCTGAGAGAGGGGAGAGACGGGACAATCAGTCTACAGCCCTGCTTTAGTGAGCAACCTGGTTGACTAGAACAGGGTTGGGAATTAACATGGGCTTGGGACAATTTCGATTTCAAGATACTGGGGCAAAACATGCTCCTGCACAATTACACTAAATCAATTATGACTGTTGGGGTTAAATTCAAAATAAACAACAAATTGCATACATGACGTAAAAACACTATGCAGTGTAATCACCTTTACTGATCATAATGTGAGTTTTTGCAAAAGCACATTAGTCAATAATATAAAAATAAACTAAATCTAATATAAAAATAACTAATAATCATTATATAAAATAAAGATAAAAATTAATAATAATAATAATAATAATAAATGCATAAATAACACTGACAAACTAATAAATAATATAAATCTAAAAACAAAACATGTACATTATTTTAATGCATTAAAGGGTCAGTTCACCCAAAAGTGAAAATTCTGTCATTACATGAGGCGGAAGCGCGCGTATGCGTCGTGATACTGTCTCTGTAATGGCAGCGCATCACTGCAGACAGGATGAGGAGGAGAAGAAGTGTCGAATAAAGTCGTTATCTTTGTTTTCTTTGCGCACAAAAAGTATTCTCGGAGCTACGTAAAATTACGGTTGAACCGCTGATGTCACATGGACTATTTTAACGATGTCCTTGCTATGTTTCTGTGCCTTGATCGTGGTAGCACCCTTGCTGACTATGGAGGGTCAGAGAGCTCTCGGATTTCATCAAAAGTATCTTAATTTGTACGACATGAGGGTGAGTAATTAATGACAGAATTTTCGTTTTTGGGTGAACTATCCCTTTAAAAACACAATAAAAATTATATAAAAATACAAAAAATATCTCTGTTGTAGTGCACAATCAACTGGAAAACTGCACACAGAAGTTGGTGAATTTGAAGTCAATGAGTGTTTCAATAATGGGGAACGTTCTTTGCTTGCTTTCAGTAAATTATTTATTCCCAATTAAAAAAAAACATTTTGTTTTTAATCCTACTAAGATAACCTATGTGAAGTCTTGATTTTCTAATGCATCAAAAAGTGCATGGTTCAGTAAGCATGACATAAGACAACACAGATACATTTAATGAGGTAATTATACAAACTGCTCAACCAAAAGGTAGAAATATACATTATAATATGAAATATACAAATATAAAAATATATAATATACGATACTTTTAAAAATGTCATTAACCAAACCGTTGATAGTACCCACTGACTTCCATACTACGAAAAAAAAAATACTATGGAAGACAATGGCTACCAGCAACTGTTTGGTCACCAACAATCTTCAAATTACCTTCTTTTGCGTTCAACAGATGAAAGAAACTCATACAGGTTTGGAACAACTTGAAGGTAAGTAAATGATGACAATTTTCATTTTTGGCTGAACTATGCCTTTAATTTCTGACCTCGTACTAAACTACGACTAGTAAATGTTTTTGTCTGTTCACTCACCACATAAATGCCTCCATGCTGTCCGTCGTGGATCTTGTTGTGCCGGACTATCGGGCAGCTGTTGGTCCGGATCTGGATTCCAGCTAAAGCGTTGCCATAGATGTCGTTCCCTTCAATGAGACCTCGGCCGTCGCCGAATATGTAAACACCACCCTGGTTGCCATTGAATATGGCATTACCCCTGTGATTGATCAAAAGAGGGGTTATAACTGAGCATAAACAGCGTAACTGTACAGATATCGCAGTATGATATGATTAGACGTGTGCTTATTCGTTAGGGGTGGGGGAAAAATTCCATTCTTAGATGCATCGTGATTAGAGATGCACCGATTGCAATTTTCTTGGCCGATTCCGATTTCCAATTTTTTGTAAGTGTGACCTGCTGATACCGATTTTTGCCGATTCCGATTTTCTAAGAACTATAATTGACAGCATATACAAACAAAAATCTATGCAAATTTCAATGCAAAAATTTTTTACATAAAAGAAATCATTAAACATTACAATTCCCCCAATCTGAACAAAGTTACAGATTTTCTCTCACTTCAACAATTCTCAAAATAAAGTGCTCTGTGACTGGAGAGAGGAAGAAATAGCTAATTTAAAATGAGTTGATGTAAAAAAAAAACAGATGTCATTTCCCACTTTGTTTATAAATATAAATACATTATCAGTTACCGTTTACACAATGCAATTAAAATTCGAATCATTCTCACGCGAAACGACATGTTTACACGCGACTGCGAGTGTGCGTGTGGCTGTGACGTCATTGCCTGCGCCGCTGGCAATAAAATTATTGGCTCGGAATCGGCAAGACATGAGACTGACCGGCCGGTCACCGATCCGGGCCGGTAATGCGAAAAATCGGCCGATTCCGATCACTGGCCAATCAATCGGTGCATCTCTAATCGTGATGCGGACGTGGACGATTCTGAATCGATTCACAAATGTCAAAAATTGATTTTTTATTTCTGAATCTTAATTGATTACACGATGAAACACAAAAGGCGGAACTCTACACTGCACGCATCTGCGGCGTGCTCTGACAAGGTTTTTGTTAAGGCCCTTTCACACGAGACGCGGAAAGCGGTGTAATCACCGCGCGGCTGCCGCTTTCTCTCGTAGTGAAAGCGTTTTGTGCAGTTGCAGGCGGTGATTCAGAAACGTTTCGCAGCGCGGCTGGTGTAAACATAAGCCTAGTTTTAGTTTAGTTCTAGTTTTGACTAGAGTGGCCGCGTCGGAAACGTAACGCGTAAAAGGGGTAACAGATCCATGATGGCGGCACGTGAAATCAGACCAGCACCGTCTGCGTTAAAAGCCACAATATATGCAATTTGTGTCAATCCAAATTAAAATATTTTGGAAAAACAACAAATATGAGAAACCATATTACAGAATATGCTTAAGTCTGTATTAATTTACTACACGTATGCTGCTACAGGCACGCGTTTCATTTCCCGTTGGTTCTTTTTAACCTTGTTGTTGACTTGCCAAATCACTTCCATTTAGTGTTGTCACGGTACCAAAATTTCTGTATTCGGTACCGATACCAGTGAAAATCCACGGTTCTCGGTACCAATTTAGGTAACAAAGCAAAACAAAAAACATGCTAATTAAAAAACACTATTTTTATTAATAAAGTCAAACAAAAATAAAATGTACAAAAAAATCAATGCCATTCTTTATACTTATTTAAAATTAAGTTTCAAGTTTTTCCAAAAGTAATAAAAGTATGAAAAACAGTAAACAAGTTTCACCTAAATTTAATTTGTCTTTTAATTAATGAAATTTAAACATTTTATTTTTTGGTAAATAAAGGAGATTTACTATTAAAATTAAAACATGGAAGAAATATTGTGAGATTATTTTAAAAAAAAATAAAGTTTTATTAATTTATTAAACAGTAGTAGCAGTAGTATCACATACATTGTACTAAATAATAGTAATATATTTCTGGCACAATGTCTAAACCGAACTTTTATTTTGATGGGTTGCCGTGAATAGCTTTAAATTTCTGTGTGTATATATGATATGACGCTGGATTTACTCAAATGAAACGGTAAAATGCTCGTGAGGTGACTCTCAAAGCAGTTCTGGAGATGTTGTTTATGTATTTATGTCCTCATTGAGATGGCAGACACTGAAATCACCGCAAGCGTCATGCGCGCTTCAGTGTATGTAGTAAACAAAACCGCGTGCGAGACTCGCAGAACATATTTCATTCATATTTGAATAATTTGACTTTTGCGGTTTAATATTTACAGATACTAGTCCATATTGCAATTTGATTTAAGTGTAATGACCTACTTTTGATTAATTCATCCAAACTTTGACAAATTCCGTGACATTCTGTGTTAAATTGTAAATTCCGTTTTTATAACTGGATTCCGCGATTCCGTCCGTGTTTTCTGCATCGCGGAAATCACAGGCCCCTACGCGTCAAGAACCGGGTTGACTGGGTACTCGGTACCACCAGTACTTAAAAAAAAAAGAAACCTGGTACCGTGACGTTTTCATTTTTTTTAGTACCAACTTGGTACCGAAGTACTGGGTCTTTTGACAACACTACTTCCATTTGTTTTATTAATAAAGGATCTTGGAAGTAAATTCATTATGGATCATTCCAGATACTTTGCTTTAATAGTCAGACAGTGAGAAAAAGAAAATTTGTATTAAAACAAAAGATGAATCGATAATCGTTTTATCATCGCATCGCAGCCCACTGAATTGTAATCTAATCAAATCATGAGGTGCCTAGAGATTCCCACCCCTATTATTCATGAGTCTCGCACCTGATCGTGGGGTCGCTGTTTGAGGTAATCCACACGCCCGCAAAGTTGTTTGCATAGATCTTGTTCTCGATGAACTGGCCTCGGCCCTTCTCATGCACGTAGATGCCGCCCGTCTGTCCGTGATGGATCTCGCAGCGCACTACCGTAGGGTTAGCATACGCCTTCACCTCGAAACCTGCTATCCGGTTCCTGTGGATGCTGCAGCTTTCAAAGTAGCCCTGCAGAGGGAGCCAGAGAGTCACCAAAAACACACTTTAAAGTCTTGTTTTGCAAAGTTCAGAATTAGTTAACTAAAACCACAAAAAAATGTTACTTTAACTGAAATAAAATTTAAACAAAAAATGTATTTTATTTCAGCTAGCTGAAGTAAATTTGATGTACAAAAAATAAATAAAAATTAAATTAATAAAAACTATATAGACATTAAAAAAAACAAATAAAAATAAACAATTACTAAAACTAATTCAAATCAAAATGAAAACAGAGAATATGAGAATAAAAAATAAATTCAAAATATTATCAAAAATGCATTTTATTAATATACATTATAAAATATTATATTATATTTATACTACCATGGCAACATTTCTCATTTTCATTTAGTTTAACTAGATGTAAAAAAAAAAAAAAAAAAAAAAAAAAAAACCACAACTGAAATTGAAATAAAAATTAAGAAATACTATATAGATATATAAAAAAAAAAAAAAAACTAAAAAAAAAAACAATGTTAACACACACAAAAAAGCTGAATATATAAAGATTAGATGAAAAACTTAAGTTTATCTTACATTTGTATTTTAAGTTTTTCATTTAATATTTATATATTTTGAACAAAAACTATTTTTAATAGTTATTTTAGTGTTATTTATATACTATAATAGTATTTATTAATATTTTGAATTGCCTTTTAAATTTTCAGTTTTCATTTTAATTTGTTTAACATTTAGTGATTCATATAGTGCTTTTGTCATTTATATTTCTATTTAGCTGTCATGAAGTACTTTAAATACTTCAACTTTGAATATTTCAGTTCTATTTTTTAAAAGTTCTTAAAAAGACAAAAACTAAAATAGAAATAAAAATTAAGTTAAATAGAAAAATAAAAAACTAATAGAAATGACAAAAGCACAACATAACAATAAATACTATAGTATATAAATAATACTAAAATAACAGAAAAAATTAAAAAATTGTTTTTGTTAATTGAAAATAAACCTGAAATAAAATATACATTTTAGATGCAAAACCTATAATATAAAAACTAGATAAAAATTAATAATATTTAATAATGTTTATATATGATTTTAATTCATTCTTATTAAAGCCAGTCTGTGGATGTTTAAGGGGGAAAAAAACACAACCGTTAACACTCTTAACCCAGACACAAACACATCTGACAGTGTCATTGTGGTGTGTTGAGACAGAGAGGTTTGTACCATGCCGTGGTCAAACGTGAACACCCCGACGTCTCTGCCGTGATGGATGTGGTTCCGCCTGATGATGGGATTGCCGTGGTTTTTCACCCAGATCCCTGCTAGAGCATTATTGGAGATCTCGTTGTCTTCGTAAATACCCTGCAGAGCAAACGGAGAGAGAGCGACCGCTGAACACCACCATTCATCTGCTACAGAAACCAATCTGACGGTATATTCCAGACAGAGCTTTACATTACCTGCGCGTGGTCTGTGATATAGAGCCCCACGTTCTCACAGTCACTGATGTTACAGTGTTTGATGGTGGGAGACGCTCCCTGGCCGCTCACACACACTGCAGAGCCCACTGCAGGAACACAACACACCACCATCAGCATCAGTTTATTTATCAGTTTATTAATCACTTTATTTATCAGAACTTTAAACAAACGCACTAAATAGCATGTCAGTGTGAAATACCATATCTGGCTACTAAATGTGAAACACTATATCTGCAGTAAAGGTGCAATAATATACACTATGTCAATGTGCAATACTATATCTAGTCACTAAATCACTAGTTGCTCATTGCATTTAAATTGTAATTTTGTATAAAATTACTGTGCATATCAAAGTGAAGGCCAATGTGCAATATTATAAATGGTCACTTTACTCAGATTGCTCAATGTGAATATCATGACTCAGTCACTTGTATTTACTTGTAAAATTGTACTGTACGGTCTTATAGTCTTATTTATTGTCTGTGTTTATATGTTGTTGTTTTTTTGTTCTAACACCAGTCAGGAGCAGTGCTCCTAATTTCGTTGTATGCAGAAAAATACAATGACAATAAAGGCATTCAATTCAATTCAACTCAATTCAATTCAACTCAATCAGACGCCACACAGCTCAACTGAAGTGTGCCGCTATTCAAAATCTCAAAATTTACACAATTTCTGGTCATTTGCACAAAGGAAAAACTATGCATGTATGCTCAGGAAAAACAATTAAAAAGCAGGACAATGGTACGCAAAAGCGTGTTCTCTGTGAACCAGCCCTTAGGGTTGAAGTAAGGCCCTGTGAAATTAATTTCATTTTAACCCAAATTCTGTTTTTTTGCATTTAAATTTTATGGATTCTGTTTTTTCCATTTAAATTTTTCTGGTTTCTATTTTAATGGTTAATTCAATTTTGGTTATTACAAAGCATGTCTAATTAACATAATAAAATCATAAAACTTATACAATAATACAACAATTTATTAAAAACCTAACAGATTTTGTGTTTCCTGTTTTAATTAATTCACCTAATTAGTTGTATTCATAAAAGTTTAATTTAATAATTTATTACATTTTTCACAATCAAGGCCGTCCTTTGGGTGGTGCAACTGGTGCGGTCGCACCAGGCCCCGCACTTTGCCCCGTTGTAACAATTTTATTTAATACTTTGCCAAAGTAATCAAATTAAAATGTAACAATTCTTTTAAATTTTTTGCAAAAACAAAATGCTGCACAACAGAGGTTTAATTTTATTATTACATTCTACTGTACGATTATGATTTTATATATATATATATATATATATATATATACACACACATATATATACACACGTTGATAAAGTACGCAGCCCTACTTTTGATTCATTCATCCAAAAATTTTCCAAATTTTGTAACATTCTGCATTATGCAGTAAATTCCCTAACAAATACAGTAAAATTATACAGTAAAATCCCTAACCACAAGTATGAGCAACAGTAATGATGATGATTGACTTCTGAACTCATGCAATACATGAATGAGGGAAAAACCAACACATTTGGAGGAAAAAGAAAAAAGCAGCTGTGGTCACCTGTGCAGGTACTGCGGATGATGCAGTGGTCAATGATGGGGCTGCAGTTGACGGTGATTTCCAGACAGTGATGAGCGTTGTGATGTTGAGCTGATTTGTCATCAGGATTGAACTGCAAGAGACCCATCATACACATTATATGCACATCTACCTAGAAACTGTTGCAATAATTCCTGTATGTTTTCCTGTGCATGAAAGAATGTATACAGGAATTTAATTTTAGGTGAACTTTTCCTTTAACCGCATATGAAGAAACTCACCTTTATTGTCATATATCCTACATACGCGTCCTCTGACCCCTCCATGAACACAAACGTTGAATCTCTAGTGTTCTCGATGATGACTTTATCCGCTACTTTCCCCGGAGCTGCAAAAACATATGTACGATTAATATTTAGGTTATACAGAAGGAAATCTCTACATTTAATAGTTTCGGGTCAGAAAGATTTCTTTACTTAATTAATACTTTTACTCAGCAAGTGTGCATTAGATTGGTCAAAAATTAACAGTAAAGATATTTATAACGTTACAAAAGATTTCTATTTCAAATAAATGCTATTCTTCTGAACTTCTTATTCATCAAAGAATCCTAAAAAACTAAATGCATCACAGTTTCCTCAAAAATATGAAGCAGCACAACTGTTTTCAACACTGATAATAATCAGAAATGTTTCTTGAGCAGGAAATCAGCATATTAAATGATTTCTGAAGGATCATGTGACACTGAAGACTGAAGTAATGATGCTGAAAATTCAGCTTTGATCACAGGAATAAATTACATTTCACAATACACAACAGTTATTTTAAATTGTAATATTTTAAAATTTTTACTGTATTTTTGATCAAATAAATGCAGCCTGGGTGAGCCTAAAGACTTCTTTCAAAAATATTTCAAAAATCATAGCAACCCCAAACCTTTGAATGGTACTATACTTAAATATTGACATGGCTCAAGACTCATATGCGTACTCATACCAGCGCCAATCATTGTAATGGGCGACTCGATGTAGATCCATTCATCTGTGTAGATCCCAGAATGGACAAATATCAAACCGTCAAAGTGCGCTTCCTGAACTCCTCCCAGAGCGTCTTCAATGGTGTCATAATACTGAGGGAAAAGCGAAAACCAGGATTACAAAACAGATCACTGCATCTCCAAATGAAGATCGAACCACATTTGAAGCAGTTTTCTGAACAACCTCCTAGAATAATGTAATAAACTTGTCCTGCAGAGTTTGTGCTACAGATATGAATGATAGGCGGGCTGTTACATTACAAAAAGTATATGATTTTTGCCTTTTGGGTGACAAAAACATTTCTACAGACTTACATTAAAAGAGGGAATTAAATTCTATCTAGATATTAAAATATCACGCAGTCTAGGAAAAGATTTTTATGGGCAACTAACCAGAAAATGTACAAATCTAGTTGTCATTATTGTAATATATCAATGTAATAAATGTTGTCGTCATTGCTGTTGCCACCATTTTATTCAAGATACAAGCCATTTTTGTTTATAATCAATGAATGAGCCTTTTAATGCATCTATAGATGATCTAGGATTTACCAGCATGTTTTCTCGTCCCTTATATCTGGCCGGGTTGCTGTAGAAATGTTCTGCAAAGCCAGGCTTCACGTGAGCGCCTTTATACTGCAAACACAAAGGTCATGGATCCGTCAGTCAGTGTTTCTTCAGAAATCTGTTCTCATTAAGCTCACTGATGAAACTGATGATTACTGACACATCGAGAGCTCCCTAATTATCACATTACCACACCATCTGTCCGCTTTAGGATTCAGGGGGAAAACACTAAATCTCTCATTCTTAGATATGTATTGTTGTACTTGCTTTACTATTAAATTGACAATAGCACTTGTAGTTAAATGAGAACAACAGAAAGTGTCCATTTAATTTTAAAAGTTCATAAACAGTGTTAAATGGTCACTAAACACATTAAAAATGAATGAAACGAACAGTACCAGTTGCTGAAAGCTCTCCTTCCAGGGATTGGGCTGTTCATACTCTTCTGGATTGATCTGGTAGAATTTCCCAGACTCAGGGTGCATCATGGGACGCGTGTATTCGAAAACTTCCATGTACAGTCTCTTCCTGCAGACCGGATGAGAAGAATAAAGATTAGTGACCCTTACAAAAACACCACTCAGACGGTATTAGATAGCATTACCCTGCTACTGAATGATTACCATATTCATGCACCATGGTAGACGATGTATTGTATAACATTGCCAATGTCAAATTTAACAACTTTGTGATATTTATTT
Source organism: Tor tambroides (assembly GCA_021397915.2). Lineage (NCBI taxonomy): Eukaryota > Metazoa > Chordata > Actinopteri > Cypriniformes > Cyprinidae > Tor > Tor tambroides. Next base: position 135,959 of record JAFVLL020003467.1, on the reverse strand, counting down.
GGATATTAGACTAATTTAGAGTTGCTAAATTTAATTTAGTGATTCTGATTTGTTTGAATCATCACCCAAATCAGTTTGAAGATGTGTGGCATTTTCATTATTAAAATGCTGAAGTAGATAAATAGATAACTTTTTTTGGCTATTACACTACAATTGCAAGCCATCCTTTTTCCAATACCATATAAAAACGCTAAGACCGATGTATTTATAAAGTCTCTGATTTGAACTTAAGTAGCAAAAAGGCTTTAGAGTTGCTAAATGATTCATTTCCATGAATCAGTTCAAACTCTCCGATTCAATGATTTGGCTAAAAACTGTGATTCAATGATTTGAGTCATTGAGTGAAAATATATTGCTTTTTTCATTTATTAAATTGTTGAAGTAGATAGCTAGATAAATACTGCTTTCATTTGCAATACATTCTTTATAATCCTGTATTTATTAAAACCTCTCATCTGAACTTCAGTAGCAAAAAGGCTTTTGAGCTCCTAAAGTTGATTCATTTTCATGAAGTCGATTCAATGTATTGGTTAAAAACTGAAATTTATCAATAGAAATGTTCAAAAAAAATATGTAGAAATCTGTTCAAAAAATAATTCAGGTTTTAAATTATTGAAGCAATTGTACTGGTGCAATCAATGCATATCATACTGAAATGAACTGAGTCACTTTTAAAGTGTCTATTAAATGCATAAATGTAAAATGCTAAATTTTTCTTCATGCTCATTGTCAAGCACGGAAAACATGCTTTGATCATATTTTTACTGTAATTTCTTTGTGTTTTATTTCTTGCATTAAAGGGGTCATATGATGCGATTTCAAGTTTTCCTTTCTCTTTGGAGTGTTACAAGCTGTTTGTGCATAGATAAGATCCCTGAAGTTGCAAAGACT
>JAFVLL020003467.1:105000-134968 GCA_021397915.2 Tor tambroides | reverse complement strand
GTTGTCCTGTGGCTGCCATCGCATCATCCAAGTGGATGCTGCACACTGGTGGTGGTTGAGGAGAGACCCCCCCACATGATTGTAAAGCGCTTTGGATGTACGGCAATACACAATAAAGCGCTATATAAATGCATCATCATCATCAAATAAAAAGAAGTGAAATTTCCTGAAACTTTTTTTTTTTGGTCATGTCTAAGCATGTTTTTCATTATTTTATTTATTTTTTATGTTTTCAATCAGGGCTACAATTCAAGAAAAGAGTTTATAGCAGCTCAGGGTCCGCTGCCTGTCACAGTGAATGAATTCTGGAGAATGGTCTGGGAGAAGAATGTCCACACCATAGTGATGCTGACCAAATGCAATGAGATGGGACGAGTAAGTTTTCATTGTGAAATATTATTAGTCACATTGAAAAGTGGTAAAATGTGAAAATGTATATTCAGAGTAAAGATAACCAGTTCTCTGTCATTTTCTCCAGGTGAAATGTGAGAAGTACTGGCCATCTGGAACTAATCATTATCAAAACATCTCTGTGACAACCACCTCAGAGATAGAACTTGAAAGTTGGACCATAAGAGACTTCGCAATCAAAAATGTAAAGCAACACTTCCTGCATTTATTCCTTCAGTAGCATACAGGATTTAAGTTTTTTTGTTGTTGTTTTAAATCAGTAATATTTTAGAATAATATGACTGATAATTCTGTAGATGAAAACAGCAGAAACTCGTAACATATGCCAGTTCCACTTCACGGCGTGGCCGGATCATGGAGTTCCACAGTCCACTGAAGTCCTCATTGACTTCAGACACCTGGTCAGAGTACACATGGACCAGTACTCACACCACTCTCCAACTGTGGTGCATTGCAGGTAAATGAGGTACTTATTGACAAGTGTTTATGAATTTATATTACAGTGCAAACATCAAATATCAAATTTGCCATCCGTTAGATTAAACTTTCTCATTATTTGACCTCACATTTTTTAGTGCCGGTGTGGGAAGAACAGGGACCTTCATTGCCACTGACCACCTGATCTTCCAGATTGAAAGAGACAGCATGGTGGACGTCTACGGAATCGTTAATGATATGCGCATGCACAGACCTCTTATGGTGCAGACCGAGGTAAGAGACTGTGGATTAATTTTCTGAGAATCAGTACAAGTTAAGATTGTACCTCCTTTAAAAAAATATAAAAGTTACAGTGAGGCACTTACATTAGAAGCAAATGCAGCCAGTTATTAGAGCAGAAATGTGAGACTTATAATTTTGTAAAAGTACTTACTGTAAGAAAGCAGACTAAGCCAGATGACTTTTTGAACCCAAGTGCTTGGATTCTTTATTGAACACATGGGTGAACAGCAGGTGGAGCAGGAATGGTGGTTTAAATCTGACACAGATGTAGAAGATGACACAGTGATGATGCAGTTGGTAATGATGGATCCACAAGGAAGTCATGAAGAGAAAACTACTGAAGGGTAGTGCAATCAGAGAGTCCTCTATGTAAGACTAGACAATAAGGGTGAGTATGGGATAATGCTGCATTCCAGACAACTCAGATTTAGGATTTTTCCCACTTCAACCCGGAAATAATTTATGGAACGGCACTCTTTTAATGTTAACAGATACTTGTAATGTTTTAATGCTACTAAATCATTAGTAACATTAATGTTTTAATGTTACCAAATATTTTTAATGTTACTAAATCCAGACGTTACTTCCGGGTTTGTGGTGGGAAATGATCCAGTTGTGGCTAGAAGGGATACGGCTCCAACCGGAAACAAACAATGAATTTAATTTTCTACCTATTAGATTGTGTTTTATTAATGTCTACACCTACCCCAACCCTAAACCTACCCCTTACAATAATGAAAAAATAGTAATTATTGTTGTACACCGTGACAAGAATTATTCTGTATTGATGTGCGCATGCCCAGTAGTGCCGTACGTATCCCTTCTAGCCTTAACCAAATATCCCACATCAGAGTTGTCTGGAACGCAGCATAATTCCTTGATGAGCTGGTTAATTGTGAACAGGTGTACGTGATTAAAAGTCCAGGGTAAGTGAGGGGATAGGGGGCGCTCTTGTTGACATTGTCCCTGAGGAGCTGGATGGTTGTGATGATTGTAGTGGAACATGGTGAGTAGGGATGGTCAAGAATGTCACCTTGAGTGACCTACAGCATTGGAAGTCAGGGGTAGTCCGCCGTAATTGGCCAATGTACTGAGAACATTAATTTCTGTATGGTAGACAGAGACAGAGTTCATGGGTAGATAACCATACTTTCTGTCTGGACTGGTAGGAAGAGGTGTCTGATCACTGGAATGGTGAAAAGGTGTCTGATGCCAGAAAGCACACTGCAGGTGTACATGCAGTTGATACCAGCGGTTGCCAGCTGAGATGTGGAAGGTTTATTGGACCAGGGAAACAGAGAAGGCCCAAATCACAGTAGAGGACACACAAGAGTACCCTTGAATACCCTTGAATGGCTGGCGGAAACAGTTTTGGGCACATTCAGCTCAGGGCAGTAAGCGACTCTAGTACTGCTGATGTTGATGGAGGCAAGTTTTGAGGAACTGGGAGATTGGGCATGATAGCCTGGAAAAAGCCTGGCAGTAATGCCCTGCAACTTGAAGAAATCTTTCTGGAATTGGCATATGAGTTGTGGACTTCCAGGAGGCTGTAGTTCATGTAGTTTCATGATGAAACATTATTGAAGCAATATAAAAAGCTGTTGGCAATTCAAAGAAACCAGGTGGTGGGTCTTAGAGAAACAGTCATCAGGCATCAGGATACAGGTTTGACTACCGGGAGAGGAAGGTTGGTCATGAAGTTCACCCCTAGATGTGGCCATAGATGATGTGGATTGGGCAGTGGAAGGAGCTTTTTAGCTGGAAGTTTGAAAGGGAGTTTGGACATGGCACAACCTGGGCAAGGGATTTGTGTTGTCCCTGGATGCCCAGAGCCCAGAGAAAAGTACAAGGTGTCCAGGAATTAGTTCCACAGGGTGACATGAACATACAGTTTCTGTGGCGGTGACTTGGGTTTTTTGTTCACCCAGCGTCCACTGAATGGGGCTAATGGCAGAAGAAGGAAGAACAAATTCTGGAAGAATGGATTCTGGAGCAGAGATTGGAGAATCAGTAGAATGTAGGCAAGAGAATGCCCGTATTACTATTTTTGAACCCTGGATGAAAGAAGCTGAATCTAGAGAAGATCAAGGGCCACCAGGCCTGCTGAGGGTTCAACTGTTTGGCATCACAGAGGGATTCCAGGTTGCGATGTGATGACCTGGAACAAATGGTTGGAACCCTCAAGCTATTGGTACCACTCAAATGCACTTAAGTAGCTCCCAGTCGCTAATATGATACTTCTGCTTGATGGAAGACAGTTTGTTGGAAAAAAACAGTGTGGTGAGGGGTGTTGAGGTGAATGCCTTCTTTAGTTGCTTCAGATGGTGAGGGCAATGACAATGGAGCTGAAGCTTCAGAACAGGCATCTGTCAAAGTTTGAGAAGCTGAGGAAGCATTCTTTATTGATGGTTGGAGTGGATCAGGATTGAATAGCTTGCACGTTTTTATGGTCCATCTGGACCAATGATGTATCCAAAGCCCAAATTATTCTGTTTAATGTATTGTATTATTTTAACTGTAAATCTGTTAAAATAATCACTGTAGGATGACGAGCTGTCACAGTGACAAAGCTGTGAAATTGGATATGACATTACACAGAAAAGCAGCAATAAGCTATTTTTCTCATATATGTATGTTAACATGCTTATTGTTTAGATATATTACTTAACTATACTACTTAGCCAAACACTGCAACCTTTTACTTATTTTAAAAAAGGAGGGACAAGTGGAAATCATCTTTGTAGTAATCAATATTGCAAAACAAATATTATCGATTGAGCTTAATTTGTACTGAACCCAGAATATTCCTTTAGGATGACATTTACAAAGAAGTTGGTGCAGACATTTGTTGTACTTATACAAAGAAACTGCCACTTATAATAAAGAAGACTGATAGTTTTTTAATTTTTTTTTCTGTTTTCTACAACAGGAGCAATATGTTTACCTCCACCAGTGTGCATATGACATAATTCGATCAAGAACTGGAACCAACATGGACTTAGTTTACCAGAACGCAGTAGAGCTCAGTATCTATCAGAATGTAAAATATCAAAAATTGTAAATGTAGATGGTGTCAAGATGGCCCTTGTCCAACAATCAGAGAAATTTAAGATTGCATAAAGCGCATTTTAAGTTTCACATATACATATGTCCTTCATATATAGCTGGATGTAATTTATTTCTTGTACAATACTCAAAACTTTTGAGTCAATATTTTCAATTGAATGAATACATTTAAAAAATTACACTGGAAAAATGCAGCCATTTTCTATGATAATTTAAAGTAAACAGCAAGAAATTGTATTTATGATATTTCGATCAAGAAATCTTTATATTTTTAGTGCAAAATGTCCAAAAGAGGTATTTGTATAATTTGAGATTGTATATGAGATTGTATATAAAATGTTTATAGTACATATTCAAAGTTATTTAGAAGAATATTGTCACACTCACACACTGTTTGGACTGTGTATTCATTCTTTGCACCATTTCCCTTAGTTGTCACAGATGTTAATTGATTTGTCATTTAGTTCAGCTATGTGCACCTCGTTATTACCAGTACTGTAGTTCTCTATTTTTTTGTTCTGTTTGTCCTGCCTTGTCAATGCTTTGTGGATGTTAACCTGTGTTTCTGTTGCCTGAGACTTATATTAAACACAGTGTTCTAAATGAACTAATGATTGCAACAGGTGAGGAATGATTTGTAACAGAAGTGACAAAAAAATATGAACTAATAGTCTGAGATTTCTTCAAAATAAGAGTCCTTTTAAATTAATATTTTTTGTTTGTTTCTTTTGTTTTTTCCAGCTCTGATGTGGCAACAGGGTTCTTCACTGCCATTGACCACCTGATCTTTCAGATTGAGAGAGACAGTATAGTGGATGTGTATGGAATTGTTACTGATATGCAAATGCACAGGCCTCTCATGGTACTTAGTACAAGTTAATCTCAAATGACAGCAGGTTGCCGTGAGGCACTTAAAGGGTAAGTAAATTAAGCCAGTTTTAAAGGCACTGAAACCACGGAAAGGATTTTTTTTTTTTTCCTGTTAAAACGTGTGTATTCATTGGGCTGTAACATTTATGAAATGGCCTCATTCACTTCAATTTAAGAATTATGTGAAAGAAAAAGAGAGATAAGCAATTAATACTTTTTGTGTTCATGTGGTAGAGTTTTATGATTATTTTCAACATTCTTTGCTGGTAATGAATATTTGCTTGGGATAAGTAATTTATATACTTATGTTGCACTGAATATCAGCACAGCTGTGATGACCTGCACTCTTACTCGTATGATTTTGCTTTAATATATATTTTATAAAGCACTATTCATTCCATTTTACTGTTCATGCTTTTCTTTAATCAACACTTGAAATATTTTAACATTTTTATTCCGAAAAATATCTTCCCACTAACATAAATGGCAAGCATCCACATATCACACACATCACTTGATTCTTTTCAGCTCCCAAATTAATATTAAAATACCGGTGCTTTTATTTTGGTTTCAAAAACATGACAGTTGTTCAGTCACCGCTTCTGTATCTTTTGTGAACATAGTTGTGTTCATATGGAACATTTTCTTCTTGTTTCACTAGAGGGCACCAAAGCACTTTTCCTGTCTTTACATCTTATAAAGGTAATCAGAAATATCAAGCAGGCATATTTCACACTGGGTTTTATTGTCTCTTTAGGAAAATCAGCCCACCCTTTTCCTGCTGAGTTTTCCTATGCTAAAAATACGGATACCTTTGAATTAATTTATATTAAATGAAAATGAGTGATGATTAATACTGATAACTCAACCACTGATTTAGTTCCAGAGTTGAAAACAACATTAAACAAACGAGCAAGCAAGCAAACAATTAGTAAATCTATATAACTAAATAATTAACAAAAAATGGACAGACTAACTAACTAGCTAGCTAGCAAACTAACCAAATAAATAAAAATAAATAAACAAACAAATGATTGAATGAATGAACACACAAACTGTATTCATAACCCTTTATCAGATTGTGGAAATTGTGTTCATTCTTTTTCACACTCTTAAAAATAAAGGTTCTTTATTGGCATTGATGGTTCCATGAAGAACCCTGAACATCCATGGAACCTTTCATTTATAGTAGAAAAAGGTTCTTTAGATGTTCTTCAAAATGGTTCATTTAAGAACTGTTTACTGAAAGGTTCTTTGGGGAACCAAAATTGGTTCTTCTATGGCATCACTGCAAAAACACCCTTTTGGACCCTTTATTTTTAAGAGTGTATGTACTCTGAAACAATTTGCAAATCTCTATAACTAACACAAGCAAAACAAACAAACTAACTTGCTTACTAACTGTCTTGATAACCCTTTATCAAACTGTGGAAATTTTGTCCATTCTTTGGGATTCCCTTTTTTTTAATTAATTTTTTTTTTTAATGTACGCTGAAACAATTCACAAATCTGTAGTGTATAAATAACACAAACAAAAACAAACAAACAAACAAACACACAATTGTGGAATTTGGGATTCACATTTTATGCACTCTGAAACAATTAACAAATTTGTTAAAATGTTAGTTTTCAGATTATGGAAATTGTGTCCATTCTTTGTCATTCTTCGCTTTTTGATGTACTCTTGAATGAACAAATGTGACCCTGGACCACAAAACCAGTCTTAAGTTGCTGGGGTATATTTGTAGCAATAGCCAAAAATACATTGTATGGGTCAAAATTATAGATTTTTCTTTTATGCCAAAAATCATTAGGATATTAAGTAAAGTAAAATGTTCCATGAAGATATTTTGTAAATTTCTTACCGTAAATATATCAAAACTTCATTTTTGATTAGTAATATGCATGGCTAAGGACTTTATTTGGACAACTTTAAAGGCGATTTTTTTTTTCTCAGTATTTTGATTTTTTTGCACCCTCAGATTCCAGATTTTCAAATAGTTGCATCTCGGCCAAATATTGTCCTATCCTAACAAACCATACATCAATGGGAAGCTTATTTATTCAGCTTTCAGATGATGTATAAAACTTAATTTCGAAAAACTGACACTTAAGACTGGTTTTGTGGTCCAGGGTCACAAATCTGTATAACTAACAAACAACGGGGAAAATGAATGAATACAATGACACTTAATAAATATGGGACACTGGGCACAAAGCTGCTTACAATTGCAGCACTTTGTCTATAAATAATAAAGACAATAGAATATTGGCTGCATGTCAGAGGAGATGCATGCAATAATTTATTAATGAAACATGCATAATCCTTTCATTAAACACGCAATCCTTATTATTCTGTAAAACAAAACTAGTACTATTTAGTGTATTCCCCATTCCCCATTTTTTTTTTTTTTTTTTACATTTTGTTACATTGTCATGTTTACTTTATGTTTGTAGAAAATGTGGATGCAAGAGCACTGATGAAAGGTTTGATATCAGTATGAACCTCAATTGACAGGTCTTAATATGATTTTCTTAATAAAAATCTTATAAATAAGGACTTGGGTGAATCGGAGTGTGAGGGCTAAAAGTTCTGCTGTCCAGTATGACGTCAGGCTTTATGAGGGTTAAATCCAGCGCACGCGTTTCCACTCTAACTGGTTAAGCGCCTCCTTTCCTCCAAAGGCATTTCCTGCCGTCCGCGCTCCCAGAATACACAGCTGTCTGCCAGCGGTTATGGCACGCTATGGACCGCTATTTTATCTCTCCATCATCTTCCACCTCTTGAGGATGCAGGTGTGCGCGGTTAACTTCCAACTTCCAACTATATCGCGTTCGGAAAACAGCGTTTCGAGCGGCCTTTCCACATTTTGAGACGGCATAAGGCGTGAGCGTTACTTTGTTTCGGGACAAACGGGAGCGTCGCACAGTTCCATTCCATTTAATAGATGATTGACGGTTGCTGAGGTGATCGGAACCCTATCAAACCCAAACAGAGCCGTTCTAGATTTGACATGAAGTCGTTCGGATACGTCTAGATCTCTTGCCACGTTTCGGTCTTCGAGGGCTGAAGTTGCGACTGCAACAGAGGTAAGACAAATCAGCGATAGAAATATGATAATATGACTGTATTACAGCTGCTGTGCTTAGAATCGGGATGGAATGGTGGGCTGCTGTTCAGAATAAATAACCACAACGAGCAGCATTGATTATTTGCATTTGAATGTGAACGTGGCATCCATCCATCCATCCATCTCTAGCCAGCACGAATCCTTTAAAACGCTACAGCGCTGCATTGTTCCGTTATATTTTTCTGATCTGCAGTCGATGTCACCCACTTTTCATATAAAGTCGCCTACTGTCCGCCTCCTCCCTCATTTAGACATTATTGAACCGAATCCTGATGGCAAAAAGCCCTGCAGCTGTCAGACATTCAAAGTAAAGACTTAAAGCATAATGCGTTATTGTATTACATTATGCGTTAACGTTATTTAAAACAATATTTAAATGAATATTTTAAATACATAAAAAAACATTTGTGTATTTTAATATAAAAGTAACAACAGTAAACTAATATTATTCCAGTTGGCATAGTGTCCTTCTCGAACTTAGTTCACTTTACAATAGATACAATTTAATATAAATACATTCAATGTGCAATTAATAATACATAATATAGTAAGGCCTATATATATATAATATAGTTTTTTTTTATCAATTAAGCAATAAAGTATGAGACTCCTTCAGTATTGTTAATTTACCCATGCTTTATTGTAAGCATACTTCGGTTTAATAATAATATATGCATAATTAGTATTATGTTAACATTTGATTAATTACAGTATATTAAAAGAATAGTTCACCCAAAAATGAAAATTTGCTGACACCTTCAGGCCATCCTAGATGTAGATGAGTTTGTTTCTTCATCAGATATGGAGAAATTTACCATTACATCACTTTCTCACCAATGGGTCCCTTGCAGTGAATGGGTGCCATCTATGAGAGTCCAAACAGTTGATAAATACATCACAATAATCCACAAGTAATCCCTATGACTCCAGTCCATCAATTAACATCTTGTAAAGTGAAAAGCAGTGTGTTTGTGTGAAACAAATCTGTCATTAAGACATTTTTAACCGCAAACTCCAGAAACAAACTCATCTACACCTTGGATGGCCTGAGGTTGAGGAAATTATCATCAAATGTTCATTTATGGGTGAACTATTGCTTTAACGTTATTTCGGTTTCTATATCTGATGCTGAAAATAGCATAACTCTGTGTTTCTTATGTCATGACCCTGCTGACATCAGCCAAAGTCATTGCATTCCCACCAGCAGTAGGGTATAAATAATATGTCGACTTAATGTGAGTTTGCTTGTATGTTTCTCTTTCATTAGAAAAAAAGAAATATATCTTGAGATATGCAATGATAGTTCAACCCTGCTCATTAAAACGGTTGACCGCTAGTTCACATTCAGTACCAGATTGCTCAGACAGAAGTCTCCAGTGACATGTTAGGCAGAGCAAACCAAGAATCAAGCTGCCCTAACAGCCCAGTGTTTGTTCCTTAATTTATTCGTACCCTCCTGTTCCAACTGTGTTGGTTTTCTCGCTGATAGCTCTTTGTGAGAACTCCAGACAGCTGAATTCTTTTTTTTAAGGGGTCGTTGACTGGTCAGTCGGCACTTCCTGTCTGTGCAGCTGAGGTCTTTACCACGGTTTCTGATACCGATTGCTACAAACCCGTTTTTGGATTTTAAAGAAAAAACTTAATGAAAGCTTAAATAAGCAATTTGTTAGTTGATTCCCATTAAAAGAGTAAACACTGTGGCTTTGTACTATCAAAACATCTCTTTGTTTTTTGGTGTGCAACTTTGGCTCAGCCAATAGTATCAGTTTGGGGCAGGGCTATTTGTTTTTTTTGACCAATGGAAGTTGGAAGCTGTGCTCCACTAGCACTTCAGTTCCTGATGATTAATTAAAAAAAATCTAATAAAACATACATTTTACCTACATGTTTTTGTCACTGAATGTCCAGTTTTCCTTAGAAATATACAGTATCATGTTGTGAAGATAAAACTGTTTTGGAATGCTGTTTCAGACTGACTTTAAGGTAACAAGATTGTCACTTTTGTTTTAGCATTAAAGCAACGTTTTCAGCAGAGCTCTATGTTAATTTGCTTGGAGCTGCTACATTCCAGTAGTGCCAAACTCTTCATATTTAGCCTTTCATCCACAAGTACCTTTGTCCAATAGGAACTGCTGATTACTCATGCTTGGCTCATGCTTGAAAGCTTGAAATATGGCCAGGTTGTTTCTAGCAATACATTTACATGTGAGTGGGTTAGCTTTTTTCATCAATAAAAAAATGTTGTTAACTTGGTCTAAACCATTACTGTTGCACTTAGGGATGCATTTATGTAGAAATTCTGTCTGTTAATGATTAAGAGAGAATTATTTTCACACAATGGCCAATGTTATAAATTTGTACATTGTTCTGAAATAAAACACACACACACACACACACACATTATAAAGCTAATATCAATGGATAATTATTTTTGCAACCTGATATAAATGAAAAGTAACCTAAACTGTTTTAGAAAATATTAGACTTCGTATTTTCAACTTCCAGTATTAACCAATGGCAAAAATGGAAAGGAAATGGCTATTAATGTGTGCATTAACATGCACAGGCTAACTCTGATTATGCTTAATAAGCCAGCAGCTTGCAGGGTTGTGTAAAACTGAATGGTGTTTATTTTTTCAGGTCATGAAAGGTCTGTTATTACATTTTGACATCAAGCACGTCTTTGCATTGTCAGTTTATTAATTTGCATGTAAACCCTTAATGGTGTAATTCACCACTGACGTGATGGGGTTTTAATGAAATTGCCTGTCTAGATGGGTGATACACGACTAGAGAAAACTGAGAAAATGGGCTCCGGTGAAAAAGGGTTGGAAATCTTTAACACCCATAATGCACTGGGCTTGATCAGACTGTCCATGAGCAGGGATTCAAAAATGCAGAAGTACGATCTGTAGTTTTCACAAAATCCCTGGAGCTGTCAAAAGTCCATTTTGTTCATTTTACATCATCTGGTTGACTTTTTTCTGGAAAATAAATAATAATATCTTGGTAAAAAATAAAAATAAACAAAAATAATACACATTGTTCATTTACTTATACCACTGAAAATCTATAAACTTATCTTAAAACCAGTTATTATTTGAGTTTCTCAAAATCATTATAAGCCCAAAAGATCGTAGAAACCATTTGCCCTTGATTCTAGGTTTACAGATGCATTGTATATTTTGGATTATAGGTTGGGCCTTTTTTTTTTTTAGCCAATAACAGATATCCTTTAGGTACTTTAGTCGACCATAATTTGCCACTTCTAGTCAGTTTCAGGTGGTGTGAGGGTATTATTTCATTCTAGACAGCATTTTATTGGACAAAAAGTTGGACACACCCATGAGCACAGGATGAGTCATCAGTATTTTGATCGGTTTTCTAAAGACTGTACTTTTAATTGTGTATTTTAGTCCAAGTTTTAAGCAATACCATAAAACAAATACTCAACTCCAATTCTGGTTTCTTCAAAGTTTTAAACATTAGGATAATGCTAATGTTAAAGGCTAATTTTATGTTTCACCTTTGTTTGGATGTTAATTTTGGAGCGTAATAGAATGTCCTTAAGTTCCCTCTTCCTGCGTTTAACAACTAAGCAGTGTCTGAAGATCTGTGAAGATGTTTGTTGTGGAACCGCCCGCCTTATTTCATTAAAAGCATCCTGGTTAATACCTTTACACCTAATCCAATATGTTAAGACCTGACTGTCTGCTTTGTCTGCAAATACAAAGAGTATTGCCTGGGAATATGGAGGATGAGAATGTCTTTGTTTAAATCTATCAGTCACTTGTACAAATAGTTTACACAGTATATCAGTTATTCAATATTTACAGGCCACGGAAAGTACACTATACTGATACTTAGGCTATATAGTCGTCTGCTGGTTAGCATCCAACCGTATGATCGCAAGAAGTAGCCTGTTCAGATTTATGTTCATATTGATTGTGCAGTAATAGTGCATTACTCTATACTGGATGAAGTTTGTGAGATTATGTTACTGTGCTACAGTATGTACTAAGTGGGCAGATGTGAACACGACTTCTCTCTCACCCTGGAATTCAAACATAACAGTTTTCTGCCTCTGTCATCCTTCATTCATCTTTTACTAAACCTGTAGAAATGACAGTTTTTCAGCTTCCCTGTAAAAAAGAAATCAAATCAATACCAGCATGATATGTTTAAAAAGAAAGTGTTTTCATCTGTCCAGGGGCATGTTTTAGACATGTTTTATACACACACACACACACACACACACACATATATATATATGCTTTTCAGAGATGCTTGTACAGTGCAATGTAATAAACAGATCTATGTTGTGAGCTTTAAAAGTGTGCTAATCTTTGGCTTTAGGAGTTTAATATCAGTCATGCTGTATTTGTTTTCCATTGAGTAAAGTAGCTCTTGGCATGTTTGCACAGCTAAGTGTATGTGCGCACACACACCCACAACCAAACTTCACTGTTTTTCTTCCTTCACAAGTCATGATTTGATTTTACATTTACCATGTTTTTGGAACCCCAGAAGTACGAGATTTAAATCTGCCATCTTTTCTCATGTGACTACCGAATTTTTTGACAATGGAAAAATATACTTTTGGGGCATAAAATAGTGTAGTTGTGGCATTTACCAAAAGGCGCTAACTGCTAATGCTAACCAGCAAAACACTGGTATATCCCTTACAGATTTTTTGGTGTATATTGATTACCATTTGTAAAACCACAGTTTTGCTACCATTTTAAATACCATGGTTAAACTGGTTAGTGTATCAATGGTTAATTTGTGGTTACCCTTGTTTAACTATAGTTTTTTTGGTTTTATTTGTAGTAAAACTATGGTTAATTTTCGTAAGGGTTGAATGTGGTAAACAGTCACCTAGCATTCACTTAAATTATCTAGCACAAGTTTCCAAATAAATGGTCTGGAAAGAAGATTTCTTTCTTTTCCTGTATATTTTCTTAACCACTTGACTTATCCATTTTACCTGATTTAGAAAGCCATGATTGACACAGTCTGTAATTTACAGTGGAAGCTTCAAGATTTCTCCTCCTTCCCACATTAAGTCTATATGGCATCAGATGCTCCAGGCTGCTGTTCAAGTTCTCCTAGCCTTGATTGGAGCATGGAAGACATCCTGCCCCACTTTCCCTCCTCTGAGGCTGCAGTGTGACTATGTTAAAAGAGTGGATGCTATTCTGCACACACTCACGGGGGCCTTGTTACAGAATGACACAGCAAAGTACAGAGAAAGATAGGGAAAAATATATAGGACATTTAAGACATAGTGGAAAGAGAATGGGAAATGACAGGTAGAACTGGAAAATGGAACCGAAAACAGAAAAAAGATGGATTTAGGGCCATATTTACTAACAGCTTGTGCCAGCGCAAACCATCTTTTGGTGTTAAAATAGTACTGTCAGGATTTACTAAAGATGCACAGTGAAGAATTAGTGCTGAAAAGGTGTGGACATGGTTATTTTTGCGCCTGACCTTATTGAATATGCATTTGTAGGAGTTTCCCTTTCAGACGCAAAATTTATGGGAGGAGAGTATTAAAATGAATCACGCAACGCGATTTACTAATGTTTGTCAAATTACTAGTGTCTCCGCCATTATTTAATGCCCAAAAAAGCATGTCTTGAAGCAGGCGGTAATTTGCACTGCTCTTGGTAGATTGTGCTGGTCATTATGGAAATGATCTGACTGTATCTGTGTTCTTTAATGTACGCATTGTCAGTAAATTGCAGAATTTTCCCCTCGTATCGGCACTTTTAACGCTCTAACGTTAATTTTCCCCTGTTTAGTAAATCTGGCCCATAATCTCTTACCGCTGTAAACACTGCAACTTGTGTTAACCGCTAGTCCATTACAGTAATGTCCAAAACATATTTTACTCCAGCAGGTGAACAGTGTTTTATGCTAAGCTTGCTGTTTTAGGTTCTGTATCTGCATGTATACTAAACTACACTTACAAGAAACTAATTTAGCAAATTAATTTTTAAATTGGGCCCAAGTGGTACAGCTAAATGTTTTGTAGCATGTGTGTTATGCTAACACTTATGTGCACAACATGTTTACGCAAATATGTAACTCAAATGTTTCATTCGCTACCTTGCTGTTTTAGGTTTTGTATTTGCTAATGTAGCCAGTAAAATAGCAAAATTATCCACCCTATTTTTCAACATGGAAGTAAGCCGTTTTCTGTGAATGTGCGCGACTTGTGGTTCATTAGCCACTGTAGGGAAATAACGAGAAGAATAACAACGTGCAGTAAATGGTAAAACTGTTAGCATTACAAACTAGTGTGTTCATAATTAAGATAAGGAGACACACCAATTTGCATTATTAAGCAGCAAAACCAGCGGTTTGTACAGCTAAAAATAGCTGGAAGCAAATGAGACCGGAAGCAAGACCCATAAAATTTACAAATGGCTGAGCCCATTTTTACGTGAAGAATAAGGTGGATACTAATCAATGTTTTTTAGCATGTGTGTTAACCGCTTGTCCATTATATTAAAACCACAAAATATTTTACATAAATACAAGTATGTAAACACATGCTACTTTTATGCTAGCTAGTGTTCTGTGTTTGTCATTTCAGACTATTTCATTTCAACATATTTCAACAGATTTTAAACAAATGTAAACACAAATGTTTTATGCTCCTGCTTTGTTAGCTAGCTGTTTTAAAACTCTACGTACAATCTATTTGCAAATATTTCCATGACTAAAACCTAAGTGAAATTTCTAAATTAGACCCAATGAGTGCTACAGCTCAACATTTCAGACTAGTTAGCATGCATGCTACATTAAGCTAACATACACACAACATATTTGACATATTTTTAGTGTGTAAACTTAAACTAGTGCTTTATGCTAGCAAGCTGCTTTAAGCTCTGTGTCTAAAAATACAACCTCACAAAGAGTTAATTTAGCAATGTTTTCAGGCTAGCAGTTAGCACGCATGCTACATTACAGTAACATTTATACCCACAACATATTGTATGAAAGTATATAAACTCAAACCCCCTCCCCGGAACGCGGGGCACCGCGTCAGCTAAGGACGGCCCTGAGTTAGACCCTGTGAGTGCTAAAGTTTTGGACTTGCATGATTAGCAATGTTATATTACGGTAACATTCATGCCTGCTGCATTTTTTGGAAGCAAACTAAAATGTTTCACGCTGGTGCTTTATGCTAGCTAGCTGTTTTAGACTTTGATTCTGCCCATACAATCTAGTCTTAAAGTATACCATGACTCTTATTTAGCAAGTGAAATTGAGCATAAGCGTGATCCAAAATTGGTCACAGATTCAAAGAAACTAAACAGATCACAGTGTTCCCGTCATGTTATGCCATCTGGAAATAGAGATCCTCGTGCCGTGCCGGAGAACGCTTCCTCAGAGATTGGGCCATCCTGAGCTGTAATTGGCCCCACTAGATTCTAAGGTACATAAACACTCCGATCAAGTCTGTACTTAATGCCTGACTGTGCTTCATGAAGGGTAAACAAGTCTGTTCTCTCCTCCTCATGTCGGAACAAAGCTAAGGGAAGAAAGAAAATATAAACATACAAGAGGTGTATTATGAAGAGAAAGAAATCCAGGCAGTTGTGCCAAGTTCTGGTCAGCTAATATTCATAGAGCCTGCACACAAGTTAGCAAATAGCTAAAGGCAAGAAATACGATTAAAGCCCATCAGATGAGTAAATAATTTGCCTGAAAATGTACTCCCCTTCATGTTATCCCTTACGAAAAAGAAGTTTATTCAAGTGTGCTATTAGTATACTTCTTTTAGGCCCGGTTTCACAGACAGGGCTTAGACTAAGCCAGGATTAGGCCATAGTTCAATTAGGACATTTAAGTAATTTTTATAAACGTGCTTAGAAAAAAACATTACTGGTGTGCTTTTTGAGACAAAACAAAGGCACTGATATTTTAAGAATCAGTCAGTGCAAGTCTTTTTCAGTTGAAACAGCTCAGACTTACATTTTAGTCTAGGACTAGGCTTAAGCCTTGTCTGTGAAACCGGGGGTTAAACTAAAAATAGGAAAGTATACTTTGTCTACTTTTTATGTACTTCTCAGAAATATACTTAAAATTATACTTAGAAAGTAAGTATACTTAACTTATACTTAGAAAAATTCTAAATATATTTAAGCTGTACTTGTGCTCAGAGAATCCATGTTTTCATTGTTATACGTTAAGGGGCGCTATTACACATCTTCTCTACAGAATTTCCAAAACACAAGCGAAGAAGAAACCGAACCAACAGATGCTTCCACATGATCATCATGATCATTTTTTTCCAGCTTTTTGTTCAAAATGTTGTTTCATTATTTTTTTATATATTTATGGAACTTACTCCCATTCAAGTGTTTATAAAAAGAATCCATGAAGCTAGGATAAAATGTTTTTGATTTACAAGCAGATATCCTGTTCTTTCTTTTGATGTTTTGTATGTTCAGAACAAAATATATACAAATTAATACCTAAATAGTGACATAGTAGTATACTGAAAGTATGATGTAAAGTTCACTTAAAGAAAACTTACGAGTATACTTGCAGTATACAACTACTAAACAAGTAGTTTAGTGAGACTATACTTCAAAGTGTATCAGTATACCTATAAGTTCACTTTTAGTATAGTTGCAGTACAAACTAAAAACATAGATGTAAACTATTTGTGTACTCAAAGTTTACTACTGTTATACTTAAAGTATACTTAAAAGTATACTTTTATATACTAGAAAGTGGGCCAATTTAGTCCCAAGGAGTATTGAAATAGTACAATTACAAGTATACTACTAGTACACTGATATTTGTATACTTACTACATAAAGTATACTTAAAAATATACTTGAACTTTACTTAAGTATACTTAATAAAATAAACTTGAAGTATACTTCTTTTTGGTAAGGGATTACAAACCTGTATGAGTTTATTTCTTCTGCAAACCTTAAAGAGATTCTGTCACATACTCACTCTCAAGTTGTTGCAAAAATGTGTGAGTTTTAAAAGACGATGTTCTGAGGAATGTTGGTAACCAAACAGTTGACAGCCGTTGACTTCCAATGAATACTATGGAAGTCAATGGCTACCATCAACTCTTTGGTTACCAACATTCCTCAGAACATCGTCTTTTAAAACACACATTTTTGCAACAACTTGAGAGTGAGTATGTGACAGAATCTCTTTAAGGTTTGAAAAAGGGCTTATAATCAAAGTCTCCTCTCTGACAGTAACGGTACTCCAGAGGTACTCCGGTGATCTCCTGTGGTATTGCACACATGCAGAGGGGTGAGGGATGGGTTTCATACACCCCTATGCCAGAGGCACTGCTGCTCACCAGCCCTCCCCGCTTATGTTTACCTTGGCAACCGGCGCGGAGTGTAAACAAACATGCCAGGGGCGTACCTCTGCAGCACGGTTGTGTGTGTGGTTGGTAGAGGCTGAGTATAGTATCGTCCCGTGGGGAGTTGATGTACAGAGGGAGGTCAGCTGTACTTTCCCACAAACCATCATTTCAACAGAGAACGCTGATTGCTGTAATGGGCAACCCCGTTTAAACTGCAGTCTACAAAGTTTCTTTTCCATCTACTTTGAGTTGTTGGAGTAAAATCGATACTTGTGTTACATTAGATTATTATATAAGAGTATTTTTTTGAGTGCAAAAATGAAAGTACTTTGCAGCACGTTTCAGCAAAGAACCTTGTTTTATAGAGGACTATTTTAAGTTTATGTTGGGTTCTTGAGTTGTTACATAATTCTTTAGAGATTAAAAAGGTCTTGATGTTACATCGTATGTTCTTCAGATCAGTTTTTTTTATGCCAAATTTTATTTCACTTGGGAAAATTAAAGCAATTTTAGGACTATAAAGATTAAGCACGTGTGCCATGAATTTTCATTACTTTAATTAAATAATATCATTCTCATTACTTGAATGCAAAATAAATGTAATCCTCATTTTTGCAATACAGAAACAAAAAATATCCTCTCTGTGTGATGTTTTTAAAGTAAGCATAAATAATGGCAAAAGAAAAATTCAAAATATATATATATTTTTTTATTTGGTAAAAATAGAGTAGAATAGAGTAGAATAGAATGGAAGTCAGAATATGAAAAATCCAAAAATGGAAAATATGTTGTATAAAATTTTTTATATATTTTTTTAATAAAAGATTTGATACACACACACACACACAAATATTGTAGTCAGTTTTGAATTGATAAAACTGAATTACTGTCATTATTAATCACTGTATTATAGATTTAAATGTCAAAAATATCACAAAAAATTGTATAAGATATTTAACATTTTGTGACATCAAATTATAATTTGCATTACGCTTGACAAACCATGGCACAAAATGGAATTTAAAATGTTCATCTGTGGGATCAGTCTGTAAACCCTTTTAGTCTCTAATTGATATGCTGATATTTAGTTGAGTTCAGGGTGAAATGACCAGTAGTAATTCATTAAATCACAACCAGTTCAACAAAAGAGAGGAGTATGAATTGCTCCCTTCCCAGGAGAATAATATGAATTCTGTTCTTGAATTCTGTTCGTAACTACAGTTTAACACTTGCATTCCTGCAGCAGGGAGCTGTTTTTTAAAGGCGTGGAGATACATGAGGTCAGTTCTGCTTTTGAGCTGGCTGAATGAGAAAATATCACCAGACGCCATTTCAGCCTATCAGAGGAATAAGAGGGGGCCGGCAGCTGCGTTTCCCCTCAGTGTTTTTGCATACGACTCACAGGGTGGAGAAATGCTTCTGATTTTCTCTGCAGCTTATTTTATCAGAACTTGTTTTAAAATGAAGCTTATCACACCCTTCGGTTTTCGCTGCTATTGTTTGCTCGTGAGCACATTTTGAAGGAATACAGAAGAGGAAACAATGTCAGGAACAATGAGTGAGCTGCATCAGTCCCAGCGTAGATGTAAATTCAACGCATTTTGAATCCAGGTTCCACCCAAGTGATTCCTCCAGGATTTACTGTCAACTGTGACTGTATGTTTTGGTTTGTTAGAGGTTTGTGTAAATGGGGCATCTAATCATTGACTGAGCCAACGGGATTTGTGTTATGTTTGCAAAGTTTTATAGTACTTGGTCAAGGTTTCATGGATTTGACCTTGATAGACCTAGAATAAGTGTACAAGAGGTTAGTAGACGGGGCCGTTGACTTGTGAATTTTCTCATGTTGTTATAAACCTGTTTGACTTTTTACTGTTGAACACAAATGAAGATATTTTGAAAAATGTCCATGGAAATTGTCTATACAGTGAGTCAATGGTGTCCAATCAGTGTTGTTTAGGACCCCACTGACTTTCATTATATGGAAAAAATGGTTGCAATATCCAAAATATCCTAATTTGTGTTCCTAAGATGAAAGAAGGTTTGCAATGATATGAGTGTGAATAAATGATCTTCAGGAGTAACTACCCCTTTAAATAAAAGGAGGTCTGTAGGTCTCTTTTAATGTCCCAGATTTTTAAACTGATATTCTTAGATCACTTTTTAAACAAATTAAGATTCTCTTTTGCATTGTAAGAATCTCTAATTGAATCATTACAACTAGCAGCTCATCAAAAAGGCCTTTACACAGGGTTAAATCAGTTAATAAGAGCTATTATTTAACAAACTATCACTTTGTAACACTTTAATGACAGTACTTAGGTGAAGTTTTTTATAATAGGAAATAGGGGAAAACACCCCCATTCTATCATCAGCATTGTCTCTATCAAGCAGTTCTGGCTTCTGACTGACTCAAGCCAAGCCAAAAATGACTCATGACTGATGTAACTGATTGTTAGCTCATTAAAACCCTGACGTCAACTATCCGTTTGACCTTATTGTCAGTTAAAGGAATAGTTCACTCAAAATTAAAATGCATTTACTCACCCAAGTGGTGACAAGGGACTGTTAAAAAATGCATTTGTCATTGACTCAATCATTCAAGAGATTCATTTAAAAAACCCAGGAATGAAGCAAGTGAAGTCTTTATGAGCGAGTCATTGAATCATTCTTTCTCAGATTCATTCAGTAATGAAACAAGTGAAGGCTGCATCCAGAATCACGTACTTTCTTGAGTACATAATTTTTTGAACAAGCAATAACTTTGCAACTGTAAAAAGAGTATGTTCTATATAGTATACAGATGTGCCACGACTGATCGCCTTAATATAGTATGAATGTGTGTAGTATGAATGTAATGTGGATGTACTACATTCGCCATGTTGTAATTGCCACATGAGCTACCAGCGTCAGTTGTGTCATGTTACTGCCATTCAAAAACCCCCTCCTATGGCCTCATGGTATAGTAAAGTGTCCATCATATGCACACTTCAGAATCATGCTGGAAGTCCTTTTTGCCTACTCTTTTATGAGTGCTATGAACTTAGACATACTTCTTTTGTCACGTACTGTTTTTCACCTACTATATAGTAGGGAAGTAGGCTTGTGATTTGGGATGCAGCCAAAGTCTTTATGAGTGAGTCACTGAATCATTCTTTCAAGAGATTTGTTTAAAAATGCTGATTCATCCAGTAATGAAACAAATTACATATTTGAGTAAGTCACTGAATCATTATTTTAAGAGATTCATTCAAAATCACTGATTCTTCCAGTAATGAAACAAGTGAAGTCTTTATGAGTGAGTCATTGAATCATTCACTCAAACCAATTTTAATAGACTGCAGCAATTAACCTTTAGTCAGAACCTTTAATAAATTACATGCTGTTTTGATTTAGGTGTCTGTTCAGAATTGTGGGAGAAATAATCTTAATTTTTCCTGAATCCTGCAGCTAAAAAAAGAAAAAAAAATTCTGAAGAAAGTGTGTAGTGATGAAAGCCAAAATATTAGATGTTGTGGATGAATATTTACTGAGTAAGGCTATGTTCACACTTGGCATCTTTTTGAAGCTGCCAGCGTCTGTTTTACATTATAATCCTATGGAGTAAACCGTGTTTTCAAAAAAGTCCTGAGCGCTTTTTAAAACGCCACCGCCGACGTCTTTTTCTGCAGCTCAGAGCGTCTTTTCAAGTTGAAAAAAGTTCAACTTTTCTGAAAAAAAAACAGCATACGTAAAGCGCCTTTTTGACTGCTGACCAATGACAAGCGTGTGGCGAGTCGTTTCCATAACAACAAAAACAACAAGAAAAATGGAGAAGATAGCTGGTAGACAGATCGTACTAGTTTCAGATTACAAGGAGTTGTATGATATGAGCACAAAACTCTGTCTAGTCTAAAATATGCCAACCAGAGTCATCCAGCCGGAGCTCCTGGACTAAATTGTTGTAAGCACCATACTGTTTCCTTCCCAGTATAATGTCACGCACCCACAAACGTCGTTGTGAAACGACATTACTCTCCCCGTTAACTTCAAAAGCCAACGTTAACTTCAAAAGCCGACATTTTCAGTGGTCAAAAAACAAATGTGGGTCACTTTGCAAAATTATGATACTACTTTTCTTTTAAAGAGGAATGTCTGATGAACAAATGATGTTGAAATTAGAAATGTATCTTGTTTCCTTCTGTCAAAACAACTGCATTGAACATACCTGTCTGAGTGCCATAAATATTCTTTTTCCAAAGTTTGTGTGCCTATAACTCAAGAAGTTTTAAATATATTGCAATACGATTTTAGATTCTAGTTCTTAGTAAACTTTTCTTTTGGAAATTTCATTTTCAAGGCCCTATCATTCTGTCCCAGAGGTATGGGGATCTCAATGAGGCCCCACAATGTTGAATATTACCCATTTTCAGTGGTCAAAAACCAAATGTTGGTCAACTTGTATACAGCTGATACTTATTTAATTTAAAGAACAATGTCTGAAGAATAAATAATGTTGAAATTATAATCTTGTATATTGTTTCCCTCTATCAAAACTTGAAATTTGGTTGATTTGACACTGAATGACCCAATAGAAGTACCTTTGAAGTAGTCCATATAAATTGTGTGCTATGTTAAAGGTACTCTTGTGGTGCCTTTTCAGTCTATATATTATATAGGAAAAAAGCTGCTTTTAAATTAAATAATTTGTGTTCCACAAAAGAAAGAAAAGTATGCAGGTTTGGAAAGACATGAGTAAATGCTTTTTAATTTTTAAATAATCTGTTCCTTTAAAAATCATTATTTGTTGTGATCGCTTTAGATGGAGTCTCAGTGGAGAATCAGATTCAAACAATGTCAAACCACACAATGGGGACCAGAGCAGGTGATTTGACCTCTCTGAGAGGAACGAGATGTTTATAGCTCATAATTCCACCTCCACTAATGTTTTAATTGAGTGTTCGCCTACTCTTATCTAAGCTTGGAGCTACATTAGCATTCTCTAAAACCAAATGACCATGTGTTAATTTTTGCAGCCCAGAGCCAGTCTCTATTGACCATGATTCAGTCAATAACCTCAGAGGACATCAGGACAGAAATAGACATTTGCCACTATGGGAAAAGGGCGCTAAAGGTCAATATCTTGATGTTTTTTCCATCACGTTGAAGACAACCATCAGTGATCATGTCCATTAGCATTTGTCCTCTTTCAGGTCAGATTATAAACCATCACATTTGGGTAATCCATCCTCTGCTTTAACACTCAAGCTGGTATTTGCAGGATTATTCTATCAGCACTTGCACATGTGCAAAACTCATATTAATCTAATGCTGCCAGAAAGACTGTCCTTTTTTTCTAGGAAAATCTGGAATTTGGTGTCAGTACTGCATGTGCACATACTCCTCTGACTCCATTAGAAGAGCAGAACATCTCATCTGTCTTTTGGCACTTTCATGTATTAATGAATCTATTAGTGTCAACGAAATGTTAAGAAATTGAGAAATTCTCTGCTAAGTCATATTTGAAACCTGTTTGAGAATATTCAAGCATTCGACAAGGTCCATATTTCACTTTTTCCAAAACCAAAAGAAAGAATAATTTAATTGAATTTTTTAAATTTAATTTAATGTAATTTAATAAACTAAAAAAATTTGATTTTCAGCATTGTCTGTGACATTTTTAAATTATTGTATTTTAATTTAATTTATTTAAATTTTTAAATATTTTGACATTATTTTAATTGATCTCTAAGCACAATTCTCATTACTGTAAAATGAAAAAAATCATATTTATAAATGTAAAAAAAAAATGCCTTATTTTAATGAGAATTTGGAGAAGCTGTTTAATAGTCTTGAACTGCAGAAATTATTAACTAAGCTAAAGAATATTGTTAGGATTTTTAGCATCGTCTGCAACATTTTATTATTTTAACTGATCACTGTTAAACCCATTTCTTATTACGGTAATATGAATAACATCATATTTATGAATGTAAAAAAGCATGCATGGTGGTAATGAGAATTTGGAGAAATTATTTGGAGAAATTACTTTTTTAAATAAAATGAAAGCATATTGTTAGGATTTTAGCATTTTCTGTTTTAAATGATTACTATTAAGTGCAATTTTCATTGCTTTAATATGAAAAAATCATATTTATAAATGCAAAATAATATGCATGATGGTAGTTTAGAGAAGCTGTGTTTAATTGACATAAATTGTCACAACAAAAAGCATCTTAATGGTTTTGCATATAGGATTTTGCATTTTCTCTATACAAAGTATAATTTATTTATTTATTTTCTTTTATTTTTAGAGTGAAACCTAGGCTATGTTAACATGGGTATGAAAACATAACCCTGTGTTTTCACGATTTACCCTTGTGGTGTATGGTCTCTGGTATTTGGTAATAAAGTAATGTAATAATATAATCATATAGTAATTAAGCAATGATTTATAATCAAAGTAGAAGTTATAATGATAGTGATAATGACTTAATGATATCACTGAAGTAAAAGCAGTCAGTCATCAGTGAAGTATTTAGCAGTCATATTGTTTAATGATTTTGTTATTTTATTTGCATATCAGTCGAATGTCTGGATTGCACTGATAAAATTCCCTGGAAGTATCCTGATAACTAAAGTTTGATGAGGTTGAACGGGAAATGGAGTGAATGAACTAAAATACTCCAGACTGTACTGAATATTTGAAGGGTATTCATCTCTATAATCCAGACGTGTGTAATCAGATGTTGAATATGTGTTGTGCTGCCCTTGATTGTAATTATTGTTGATGGCGAGGATAAGAAACAAGGTGCAATTTCAGAAAACTCAAGAAACTGTGGAAACGAGGCTGTGTGGGGCAGAGGGAGAGGGAGGGAGACTTTTTTTTCGGAAGTCTCTAAATTCACGTTCATCTGCTTTGACCTACATAAGACACATTAAAGTCTGTGTTAAATGGACTGTGAGATGTGATGTGATGTTGGGTTATGATGGAAAGACACAACCGCTGTAACCTGCTCAAAATAGCGCTGAGGTACAGAAACGCCACCATTAGCTGGTCTCTAATGCATCACACGACGATGAATAAATAAAACTCATAGACTAAAAGCTCTACCTCAGCAGTGGTCAAAGTAGGCCTTTCAAAACACAGGCTAAGTTCACAAATAAACTTCAGTCTTGGGTTGTTTGGTTTTTCTAAATATCGTAAAAGAATGGTTCACCCAAGAATTAATTCATTTTGTGGTTATTTTGTCACTCCAAATCTGTTTCTCCAAACTTCGCACAAGCAGAAATGCTGAGGAATGTACACTAAAGAAGTTGAAAACTTTCCAAAATTCTAAATTTTCAATGTGTTACTTGCTGTTTCTTGGTATTTAATTTGAAACTTACTGGCAATTTCAGAGTGAAAATTGGTTCTACATATTGTTTCTTTCGGTATACGTGTTTGTTTTGTTTTTTTCTTTCATGCAGTTAAAATAAATAGGGACTATTCTCACAACTTTCACTAACATCTTTTTTTAAAGTTATAAAAATGTTTAGACAAAATGTTCTTAAAGTAATATTTATGGAACATTCGAACAACATTCTCGGAACATTCTTATGATGTTATTTGCACTTGAACATTCTGAAGAACCTTTTTGTAATCTTCAAATAACGTTATGATCACAACAAGAAAACTGGACATTTTAACATTCCTAGAATATTAAAAATCATCATTCAAATAATATAATATTTTGGGTAAACAATGTAAGAAACGTTTAAAACCACATTAAGAAAAATGAACGTTACAACACTGTAGAAATATTCCAAGATGATGTTCCCACAATGCTTTATAACCTAAATTTGTTACCTGCATAGAGCTTTTAAGCTTCAAAAATGACACAAAATTATCACTAAAGTAGTTCATGTGACCATATTTGAAGTCTTCTGAAGCTGAATGATAAGTTTGTGTGAGAAAAGACAGAAATTTGAAGGGATAGTTCACCCAAAATCGAAAAATTGTCATCACATTATTTTGCTTCTGTTACCAATTGCTGAGTTTCTTCTGTTGATCACAAAAGATGATGTTTTGAAGTTGGTAATCAAACATTTGTTGGTAACCAAGGTTGGTAACCAAACATTGACTTCCATAGTATTTATTTCCATTTACCATCAACTGTTTGGTTACCAGCATTCTTCAAAATATATTTTGTGTTCAACAGAAGAAAGAAACTAAAACAAGTTTGTTTGGAATAACTTGAGGGTGAGTATAGGATGACAAAATGTACATTTTTGGGTGAACTATCCCTTTAAGTCATTATTGAAAATCCTGAGTTCAATAGACTGATAAAATTTCTGAAGTCCAGTTGACTCAAATCAAATAAATGATGATACGGTTTGGAACATGAAGAGTAAGTAATGACAGACTTTGAGGAACAGACATTAAGTCAAAGACAAAGACTTTGTTTCCAGACTTCTTAAGGACACTTTTTGCAGAACCTTTGGCAGTTTAGTCACAGTGTTCAAAGGTTACCCTGGCCTTCAAAAACAACATTTGCTCAGTCCCCTTAGTGGTTGTGTCCCTGAATAGCACCCAATCAAGCCTCTCAAGGAACTGTAATTGCTGCTTCTCAGACAAGAAAGTAGGACTGAGTGCTGTCAGCCCCCAGGATGAAGGTACAAGCTAGCCCTCAGTGACCTTGTTATTGGTCATGGTCGCCCACGAGGCAGAACACATCATTAGTGGAGCTGAGAGTGCAGAGGCCATGCTGTCAGTCTATTTAAAGAGACTGCTCAGTGGGAAGCCAGTGTTTTTAGACTTTCCCCATGTGAGGGCCTGAAAATACCACCCTGATCTCCTTTTAGCACACTTGAGAACCTCTAGATTCAAACTTTAGTCAGACCTAACCACTTATATGAAGGTGTCAGCGTTATTTTTGCCTTGAACTGGAGCAGTGTCAGGTCTGAAGCCAGTTTAACCAGTTTAAAATCATGATGGGTTGGGATTTTGAGTTTTAGTTGTTTTTGTCGTAAGAAACCCAACACCTTTGGCCTGGTTGTTTGGAACAGTTTGCAACCTAACAAAAAGGCAGTGTTATTTTTGGACAAGTCAGCATGTAGCTATGGCTGCAACATTCGGTTATTTTGATTGATCGATTAATCGGCCTGTTATTACTCATTTAATCTGACTAAAAAGGCATTTTATGCGTTATATTATGCACTTCAAACAACTCATATTTTAATGCCGATGGGCTTATCATACACTCCATGCACAGCACATAGATGTGATTAATCAATACTCAAACTCACTATCGAATATCTTCATTTATCAATTGTTATCAATTTTGTTGCAGCTCTACATGAAACACAATATGCATTTTTTGAGTTAAATAGGATATTCAATGACAAAAGTCTTATTTTCCACTGTGAATATATTGTGTGTATATTATGAAAACTAAGTGTTACATGGGTTTATATATTGTCGATGCTATTTTTTTTTTTTTGTTCTATCCATTATTTTATTTAAAAATGCATTTAAAAATGCAGTACATATATTGGCTTAAGGAAACACCTATTCTATAATAAACATGTTTGTAATTTCTGTATTAATTTATTTAGCTGATTTTGAGATGCATGAAGTGTCAGGGTGGTACAACTGTCCTTAAAAAGCCTATTAAAAGTAATTAAATGCTTGAAAATAAAATTATTTGGCATAATCTATTATAATTTCTTAGAAAAAGAGACATTTTCAATGCTTATAAATGTTTAAAAAAAAATGTTAGCCTGCAAAATGAATGTCATGTAGTGCGACTGACATGCATCCCTAATCCTTACATCTTTTTTTGTCCTATTTGTCAAGCTCAATAAGACTCTTAACTTTGATATCTTCATTTAAACTGATATTTTAAGGTCAGATCATGGTGTAAAATGCGGTGCAACTCTCTAAAATCTTAATGATAAATATTAATAATTCATCATAAAAATGGGGTATAAAAAGTAAGGGATTAGTGATGTCACCTGAAAAGAAAGTTGCTTCAAAGGCAGAGCAAGCTACATTTTGATAAAATACTCTTTTTAACATTTGATTTACATTTATATTTGAAATATGCACCAATTATTCATTCTCAATAAAATCAGTAATGTGTATTAACAGCAGGTTTCATGTTGACTTTATTGTCAAAGAAGTAGCATTGACAATCCATTCACCATTTAACCAACACTAAATCCATTTATACACCTCAAAGTCTCCATCCTTTATTTATGTTTCTTCCAGTCCCATGTGTTTCTTTCTGCTTGAGTGGCAGCTTCGGTTGCACCTCATGGAGCTAAAGTCCTGTATAATGGAAATGAGGTCACCACGCGATGTATGTCAGAGACCTTGTCTCGTGAGATACGCCATGCTCTGTCTGCTGCTGTGCTGGCAACATTAGTAAATAGGTCATTTGGCCAGGCCTTAAATCCAGCACTAGGAGTTGGATTAAAAGCCCAGTAAGGATGGAGATTAGCCGGACGCTGTCGGCGTGAAGTCTGTCCGGACACCGGTGGTCCATTGATCCATAGACTGATGTTAACTCAGCTGTCAAAAAGGATCATGTCACAAAGCGAATAGATATTGAATGGGTGAAAACATGGGGTTAAAATGGGTTTGCTTAAGGCAAATGCTGAGGAAAGAGGATAGCTACTGTTGTTAGCTAGTAGCTACAGATGCACATCCATTGCGTCCGCCATGTTTTCTCACTGACATGGGCCTAGTCCAATTAGGAAACTCTGAGCTCAAAGAAAATCCATAGTATCTTTTAAGATTTTGTGGTGGCATTCAAGTGTGTTCAACTTATAAATAAGAATCTTTCCAACATGACTATATATATAGTTTATGCAAGTAGGCCAATTCCATACAAGAGTATAAGAGCACTAAGAAATTTGTTAGCAGTTGGATATTGGATATTTTAATAGCATCAGTGATTTAGGGGAAAATGAAAATAAAGTTGTGAAGTTTCTAAAGTTTCTAATTTCTAAAAGTTCCATTCTAATTGTGTTTCAGTTCATCAGTTCAAAACACTGCTTCAGAGAGCAAACATCTTTGCATCATAATAACCCAGAAATGTCTGCATGTTATTCTGTTTTAGTAAAATATATTTGAAGATAAACATGGCTGTTTATGACATTTATTATATATGTTTGTTATAAATCTACATTCTTTAAAAATGAAAGTAAAAAACGTAACAATCTTCAAAAACTGAAAAGGGTCCATGAATCTGTTTTGTAAGCATGTTGACAATGATGGTTCCTCTGAGGAAAAAAAAGAAAGAAAAATCAGCGCAAATGCATAAATATTAACAGAAGGCTGAAAAATATTTATTTATATGTACAAAAATTGATATTTTGGCTACAGTTCATCCTTAGATTTTAGGAATTAACCTCCTTGGTTGAAAATATTCCACTAACCCACTGACCGCAAAAAGAAGCTGCATTAGTGCAAAAGTTTTGGCACCCCCCAGTGTCTAACTCTTACACAGAGATCCATTCAGTTGTCATAGCTATGCAAGCTATGTCAACCTCTCTCGGGATTTAGTCTCTTTGCTGGCTTTGTTAAGAAGTCATTAAAGATGTCAGCTGCTAGGATGAAGGGTTGCTTTCTTCTGAAGTCTCAGTAGAGAGTGTTTTGAAGCTGCTGTTGAGTGCCAGACCTTAAATCAGAGTTGCTGGGTCACAGGAGGACGCTGGTTACACTGTGCTGACGGTGGCTTGGCATCGCTTTCGTGGTTCTGCTCAATTCTTCTGCCATTCATTTACTTAGCTCTGTTTAAAGGTTGCTGAAGTAGATCATAGAGCAGGCATGCAGGGTCAAAACCCTCATCAACATCATGATGGCTGCCAGTTTTGAATGGAAACATATAAACAATGGCTGTATGCTGTTTGCGTGAATCAGGAGCACACAGAAAGAGCCTTTTTTTTTACAGTTTTGGTCTGTAAATATGGAGCCTCCAAGAATGTCACCAGAAATGAATGGCTTGTCTGTAAAACTTCAGGCTGTTTTTGTGTGAATAATGTCAGCGTATTATTTTTCTGGCACTTTTATTGCCAGGAACCACCACTGGATCTCTTATACACCAGCTCCTAATAATGCGCTTGCTCGTCTCAATCTAAAATTGAGTGTGGCATTTTGTTAAATTTAGAATTGCAATCATTATTAGCTGTGCCCGTTTCGGTGTAGGAAGTGTCACATCAATAAATGAGCTTTTGACATGCTTAATAAGACCATGGAATGCCACATGCTCCATCAGCCAGGCATTTATGCCATGCACAAAGATTGACAAAGTTTTCATTTAACATTAGAAACATGTTTGTTTGTTTAGTATTGATGTTAATTTGGTTTTGATTTAAGAGTCATTTAATGACTCTACAAATGTCATCTGGTTTAACCATGAAGTAAAATATTTAAACCTGGAATTGA